>PVJL010010335.1:0-50229 GCA_004026885.1 Lyroderma lyra | reverse complement strand
CCCCCCCCCCCCCCGTGTGGTAAAACACACAGACCTCCAAGGCCTCCATTCCAAGGTGCACGGGTCGGGGTTAAGCACACCCCCAGGGCTGTGCACCGTCACCGCCACACCTCCAGCGCTCTTCCGCCTGGAGCACCTCAACTCCGCACCCACACACTGACGCCCCCCACCCCACCACGGCCCTGCCCGCCCCCAGCTGCTGTCTGTCTCTGAGCGTCATTACCCTGGGGACCTCACATACTGGATCATCCAGGATCTGTCACTGAGCATAATGTCCTTGAGGGTTGACCCCGTCACAGCAGGCGTCACAACTTCTTTTTAACCCTCAGTGACATGCAGGGTAGGTAGGCGCACGGCTCTTAGAAACAGAAAGTGTCCTCTGCCTCTGAGGCCGCCTCCCGCCCGGCAGCATCTGCCGGGAGAGGCTGGTCTGGGAGCCGTGACCTCTGGGGTGGACGCTCCTCCTGCTGTCTTTCGAGCCATCCTGTCCCCGGGGCCGCTCGGCACATGACGCAGAGAGCAGCTCTCGCACTAATAAAAGCGAGTGGAGTGTCGGATTGCTCCTAATGAAGTTATGGGCCTTCCGATGCTGGCTGGAAGGAGACGGTAATTCTGAAAGATGGCAACGAGCTCCGGTTCTCCTTCCAAGGGGACCCTGGCTGGCGCTGCCATGCGCCACGCTGACATGGGGGATTGGCCCTTCCGCCCACGGCCAGGGCCCCGGACCTCCTCCGGGGATGGGCTGCAAGGCGCCTCCAAGCAGAAGGGCATGGCACCTGCACCAGCACAGGCGGGCAGCAGGGCGGGGTGTGCCTGGAGCTCTCCTAGTCACAGAGCCCCGGGACCCCCAGCAGAGCGCCCCTGTGCAAGCCCTCACTCAGGGAACCACACAGGTAGACGGCCTCCGCACCCTCCTTCAGCCTGGACCGCAGCCCAGGGGGACTGCAGCCCGGGGGGGCAGACCCCAGGGGGACCGCAGCCCGAGGGGGCAGAACCCAGGGGGACCGCAGCCCAGGGGGCAGACCCTAGGGGGACCGCAGCCCAGGGGGACCGCAGCCCAAGGGGGGGCAGATCCCAGGGGAACTGCAGCCCAGGGGCAGACCCCAGGGGGACAGCAGCCCGGGGGGACCGCAGTCCAGGGGGGGGCAGATCCCAGGGGAACTGCAGCCCGGGGGGCAGACCCCAGGGGGACCGCAGCCCAGGGGGACCGCAGCCCAAGGGGGGGCAGACCCCAGGGGGACCGCAGCCCGGGGGGCAGACACCAGGGGGACTGCAGCCCAGGGGGACTGCAGCCCAAGGGGGGGCAGATCCCAGGGGAACTGCAGCCCAGGGGCAGACCCCAGAGGAACCGCAGCCCAAGGCGGGGACAGACCCCAGGGGGACCGCAGCCCAAGCGGGAGCAGACCCCAGGGGAACCGCAGCCCAGGGGCAGACCCCAGGGGAACCGCAGCCCGGGGGCAGACCCCAGGGATGCAGCGTCCACCCCGCGTCCAGCCTGGAAGCACCATCCACCCCTGGGGCGCTGCTCTCTGTAATTAAGCTTTGCTTTCGCAGGGACTCACTGCCGGGGCACCAGCCCGGTTCCTCCCTTCTCACGTCACCTGCACGCAGGCACCCCCAGGTTAGGACCCCTCCACCTTGCTCTTATCACCACCCAACAGCTCTGGCAGGTGCTGTCAGGGACCCCGGCACCGTGCCCCACCCCCTCCACTCTCAACCCCTCTGGGGGCACCTTTGTGGCCCCCACTAAGAGGCAGGGTCTCCCATTTCCCTTGGAACGCACGAGCTTTGTAGCTGCAGAGATGACCTGGGCAGCAGTCCCACTGGGCGCAGAGGGGCTGCACACATCTGCTTGCTGTCTGGACCGCACGAGGACAAGCCCAGGGGACATGGGGGACAAAAGGCCCCAGGAACCGGCCGAACCAGGCAGCTGGAGCCATCCAGACCAGCCAGCCCCCGGCCAAGCCCACACACCTTACACACAGGAGAGCCCCCGGACCCCCCGGCTGGCAGCAGACACAGAGGCACTGAGTGGGGGGTGGGGGCAGGGGCAGATTACTGTCTATGTGTCAAAAGACAGCTGGGGGTGACAAAAGCGACCGTCCCAGCGACGTGAATGCATACGACACCCAGTGGACCCAGAAAGAAGCGAGTCTTACTAAGTCACCAGGCTACTCGGGTCGGTGCCAGCCCTGCTGCCCCGCGTTGGAAACCAGACTCCTGCTGTGACAGTCAGGTAAGCTCAGACCCGAGCACGGGCCTCGCCCCTTCTGTCACCTCCGCTCACACCCACGTCCGGCCCTGCAGCCCTGTGGCCCTTCCTCCCCAGGCCCAAGGCCACCCCTGCCCAGCTGCACCTGGGTTTCTGCCCCGGCTTCTCCCCGCAGGCCCTCCTGCCCTGGCCAGTCTTTCCTGAGCACGTTTTACAATTGGCACGTGAACCCGCAATTAGCTCAGGAAGTCGCGTCCAAGTCGCACGGGCCAGCAGGGAGAACAGCCCCCCGGGAGGCCAGACCCACCAGGCGGTGACAGAGTGGTCACGGGCACAGCTGGGCCTGCTGGGCATCCGCAGTGGCAGGAGGGGCAGCTGCAGAAGCAAGGACGGGGACGGCGGCCCAGGGCTTTACCAGGTGGGCCGAGAGAGGGAAGTGGCTCCCCCGGGAGCCCAGCGTCACCCCAGCTCTGGCTCCAGCCTGAACAACCCCCACACAGCAGATTCGCATGGAAATGAACCAAACTTAAAACTCTGACAGGTCACTTGAGTTTGGGAACGAGGCTAGTTTGCCTAAATGATTCTTCCCTCTTTAATTAAAATCCTTTATTAACTGTCAAGCTATTAATAGCGCCTTCCCCCCAGACAGACAAGATAACCAGCCGACACCCCTCAGCCCAGGCAGGCGGGGCGAGCCCGCAGAGGGGCCACCTCCCTGGACATCCCCCCCCCCGCCCGCCCTTGGGCTGTGGGTGTGGCCGGAAACCCCGGGGCTGGGGCCCCATGTGGGGCACTGAGCACGGATGGGTCTGAAGATCCCTCTGGGAAACAGGGGTGTCCCCACAGGTGCCCCCCGCCCCAGCCTGTTTCCTCCACAGCGTTCTCACTGCGGGCCAGCACAGGGCAGTGGGCACAGACCCCGTGGGGGCCGTGCAGCATGCGGCTCAGCAGGTCCCAGGTGAGTGTCAGTCCTGTTGGCGGAGGAAGAACACTGAATAGGGCAGGTGCCAGCGACAGCCGGGCCTGTGCTCCAGGAGCCCCAGACGTGACACAGCCATCAGGACAGACACGGAGCTGGGGTGGGGCGGACGGACAGGACCAGCCAGAGCCGCCACCCGTCCAGGTCCTGCCTCCGAGCCCCAGGGGTGCCATGGGGACAGCGACTGTCCACCAGCCTGGTCCAAGTCCCTGCTTTATTTTCCACTTTATTTGAAATATTCCAAATGCAGAAAGGAGTAGGGACCCACCCACAAAAGCCACGCGTATCACTGTGGTGTGACGTCGGAGGTGACACACTACTCCGTGGTCTTCCTGCCGAAGAGCCATTGGCCCCACCTGTCTGACCACGAGGACCTCAGACGGATCCCAGTACAGACATCTTCCAGGGCACCGGGCCACAGCTCTTCAGACTGTCACGGTCATCCAAAACGAGGGACAGCAGACATGCTGTCACAGCCAAGAGGGGTCGTGACCACTACATGTCATGTGGGATCCTGGATGGCGTCATGGGATAAGAAAGGGACATTAGGCAAAAACGAAGGACCCCGAAAATCTCTGGCTCCAGTGAGGACGTACTAATGCACGAGCATCGGTGTGTTCTTTCCGGTAAACGGACCCCAGAACGCCAGGCGCTCCCAACAGGGAAGGCTGCGTGCAGCGGGGTGCGCGGCAGGCTCTCCCTTCTGTCAATCTCAAGTTAGTCCAACAGCAAACGCTAATTTAAAACAACTAAACGCCAGTTTTCCTCGCTGTCCCCCAAAGTCCCTCCGCTCCCCTCTCTTCACGGCAAAACGCAGGGGCTGGGGCCGCCGGGAGGCCTGACCACCGTCCCGCCTGGTGCTGGCAGCTGGGGAGGGAGGGCCCGCAGGCCGCTCACCTGCCGAACCGCAGACCCCAAGGCCTACTGGGGCCCTCCCAGCGCGGCGGCCCCGCACGGGCCCCTCCACGGACCAGGCAGGGCGGAGGTCTCGGGGCGCCCGCCTTGCCGGAGGTCCCTGCTCCCCGCGCCCCTGCGGCCGGGACCACGTGGCCGCCACGGGCCCAAGCACGAGGCCCGGCCCGCGGGGGTTGGAGGGGAGCCGGGATGGCAGCCTGGAAGCCGAGAACGGGGAAGGCCCAGGCCCGGCACCGAAGCGAAGCTGACGCCCGCGCCTCCCGGGCCGGAGCCCACGAGGACGCGTCCGGCTTCTGCTTCCGCAAAGGAGGGGCCCCGGGCCCGCCTCCCCCACCGCACACCGCTCCTCGGTCCTCGCGCGCCCCCTGGAGCCCGGCGTGCGCCCCTGCAGGCGGCGCGAGTCGGGCCCGAGCGCGGTGCGCAGCGCCCTCGCGTGGACGCGCGCCGTCTCGGTAGCCCGGGAGGTCGGCGGCCGGCCCAACGCTGCACGCGCGCGGACCGCTCGGATTCAGCCGCGGCCTGGAAGCCAGAGCACCGGCCCGGGCCGTGTGGCATTCGAGAGACCTGGGCCCGCGAGGCTCCCGAGCGGCTCTTTCCGCATACGGCAGGCGGTTCGCGACCCGGCCCGGCTCCTTAGAGGTAGGCTGACCAGACGCACCGTTTCAAACGGGACAGAAAACAATTGTCCTGCCCCGTTTCAAACGGGACGTCTGGTCAGCCTACTTTGAAGTCACCCCAGACCCCTGCGAGCGTCGCCCGGGGCCCTGGCCCTAGGGATGGAGGCAGAGGGGCACCCCTCGACCCAAAGGCCGCAGAAGGCAGGGGTGGCGGGCAGGGGCCTGACCAGACGGGCAGGGCTTGCCACCCGCCCGGAGCCCGGCCTCTGGCTCCACGGCTGGTGTGGGCACGCGGCCTCCCCAGCAGGGCGGCCCTCCGGCCTGGGCGCGGGGCCGAGGAGTCCACGGGCGCGGCACCGACACACCCGGCCCAACCCCTCAGAAAGGCGACACTCTGAAGCCGACCCCTCTAGAAGGGGGGTGCTCTGGGACATACCTCTCCAGAAGGGGAATACACTGGAACCGACTCCCCCGGAAGCGTAGCGTCCAGCTGACCCTTCCAAAATTGGGCACCCCAGAACCCACCCCTGCAGAACGTGGGGGTGGCTGCTCCAGGAGCTCTCTCTCCAGAAGGTGGTGGGCGCGCTGGAACCAGCTGCCCCAGCAGGGCGGCGCGCTGGCGCCCACGCCCCCCGGAAAGCGGGCAGGCGCCCCTGGAGGGAGCCCTCCGGGAAGGGGCACGCCCTGGGCCTGCGCAGATCCGCCCCTGCGGGGTGCCGGCGGGGTCGCGCGCAGAGCTCGGGCGTGGAGCTGAGCGTCTGCCCGCGTGCACCCGGGCCTTGAGCAAGGAGAGGGCCCCTGGGGGTGGGACCAGAGCGCGCAGGCCTGGGTGGAGCGCTCTGCCAAGGTGGCCCGGAAGGGCACTCAGAGGCCCGACCGTTCTAAATTCAAATGTGGCTCTCCGGGTCATTAGCAGAGGGTATTTGGCAACCTAAGAGGACAGCACACATTGTACCGTTTGTTCACTTGATTTAGGACATCAGCGTTTGCACACAGGGCTGGAGGCCTGCTCCCTGAGCCCGGGGTAAACGGAGCGCCCACCCAGGACCCACGGGGGGGTGGGGGAGGTGGAAGGGGACTTCCTCTCAGGGGGTTTCCTCTCAGCGAGGCTGCGTCCCCCCACCCCGGCCCTGAGCACTGGGCCTGCTGAGAAAGCCCTCTCGCTGCCCAGGAGGGGCAGCGCCCGCCCCCTCTGCACCCTGCCTCAACCGCTTCTGGCTGACCTTGGCAAATTTCCAAACCCCTGTCCACACTGGCAAAAAAATTGCACCCATGTCACCCACTGAGCATTTCTAAGCATGCTGTGTCCCACAGCAGAAAACTGTGATGGCCAGTTTTCTCTCCTGCCCATGTGGAGAAAACCCCGCCCCAACCCCTGTACCAGCCCTCGGCCCATTGGGACAGTTGGGGCCCATCTCTGCTCAGTGCACTGGGGCCTTCCTCCCAACTCTCAAAGGAGTGAAGTCAGTGACTGATCGGGGTAGAATGAACCCTGAAGTTGGGTGACCCAGCCTCCCCCAGACACTGTGCGACCTGGACCAGTCTGCTTAGCCCATGCCCCCACCTGTAAAATGGGACCACAGTGCTTCACTGTGTCACACACGGGGCAGTGCCTGGCACCTGGCAGCAGGTGTTAGCAGGGCAGTGTGGCCACGTTGAAGGTAATGTGTAAACACTGGTTCTCTAGTGAACAGTTTGATCAAGTTCAAGAAGCTGCATCAGCAGGACAGTGCTTATAGTACGTGGTTCCTTAACAGAATCGACTAGGAAAGAACACGGGGGTCAGGACCTGACACCCCCACCCCATCACACCCCAGACCACAGCCTCCAGGCCGGTGCAGTCACAGAGGGCACAGCACACACAAGGGCCCACCCTTAGTGCAATGCTGCTGTCTTCTTGAAAGTAATGACTTCATCTTCGGACCTGGGTCTCAAAAGTGAAGTCCAAGGGGACCGTAGGGCATGCGCAGGAACAGACACATCATACGCATGTGCAACTGTGTTCCTGGCTCCCCACTTGCACACAGGACTGATGATGACCGTGAGCACAGGACTGCAGTGGCCCCCAAGTGCGGGAGGCCAGCTGAGACCCAAAGCAAGTACAGGTTTAAAAGTCGGTGAAGTGTAACAAGGCACATGTTGCTAGGGGATGAAGGTCAGGGGTGCCTGACCTGAACACACCAGTGCTGTACCCATGGGCCACCACCCCAGACACAACAAAGCCACCAGCCAGGTGGGGGCAGGGCAGGGCACACCCACCCACCAGGGAGCTCGCCATTCTGGGGTGAGACTGCAGGACGCACCAAGGATAAGCGCCCTGACCACTCCACGTCCCCTGAAGTGAGGTCTCCACTGCTGGACCAGGAATGGCCTGGGCTCCCTCCCTGCCCACAACCACCAAGGCTAAAGGCCCTGGAACCTTCCTCTAGACCAGAAGAAAAGGGGAGGGAGGGGCTCTCTGAGGACAGTCAACCTCCTTATTTTTCATTACATCACTATCCTTCATTAAAACTGAGCATGGGGTAACGGCATAGAAACTATTTCCACTTCTATAAAAACACCAAGCTTCCCTTCTTCCTGAACAGAGTTCCAAGTCCAGATCCAAGGCCTTGGCCCCAAGGCCAGGCGGTACCTGAGGGAGACAGAAACCCTCACCTTGCCCAAGGGCAGGCGCCCCCCCAGGCCACCGCCCAAAAGGGCAGGCTCTCCTACTACGGTACAGGATCACACAGAACCTCGTAGCTCCCTCAAATAAAACTTGATCTTTTGTAAAGATTAAATAAAATTAAAGACCTACAAATGAGAACCATTTGGATGAAGATAGGGGCTCAGCAGAAGCCTTTTAGTCAATTGTCTGCGAACAGGCACTGAATTTTAAAAAGCCACAATACCTCCAACAGGGTGTAAAAATCCTATCATTTCAGAAGCGAGACTTCTGCAAGGGGACTGGGTGACACCACCCTGTGTGCACCGCCTGGCAGCCCGTGGCAGGTGCTGGGTGTGCTGGGTGCTCAGAGATATGAACAGGAGCTGGAGTTCAAATCCCAGCTCCAAGGCCTGGAGCTCGCGCTCAATGCTGCACGAGCCCGTCCACAAGGGCACTGCTGCCCGCGCAGCGTGTGCCGAGCCGAGCCGGGCACACGCCAGCCACAGGCGACAGTTACACCCTCTTCACTGGGCCCCTGACGGTCCCTGGGGCCAAATGAACTCAGGTCTTCTCAATCTGAATGTCTGCAAATATCAGCCACAGCTATACCAAAAAGCCCCCAAGATCCTGAAACCAGACTGGGGTACCAGTTCCTGCTTCATTAGAAAGAAAGACACGAATGAGAGGGAAGTAGCCCTTGGGCAAATCGGATGCGATTGTGCAGACTTGTCTGTGACATTCCCCGTTTCAGGGAATGCCGCAGCAGCAAGTTTCTGTAAGTTCTCCCCATTCCTAGCACTCCACATCTCAAAGATGTACTGAAAAACGAACATCTGCGAAGAACCGAATCGCTTTTATTTAGAAAAGGTTTGGGTATCAGTAACAAGCAGCAGTCCAATTTAAGAGAACTGATTGGTATTAAAAAATCCTATCAGAAACCCTGGCTCCTAGTTCCACAAGCGTGTGGCATCTAACGTGACCGTGGGCCAGGTCTGACCCGTGGCATCCTCTCCCGCGAGGCAGGCATTGCTGACCTGAACCCCAGGTCGGAGATCGACTTTCCTTCCTTGCTCGACTAGAATGTATTTTCTTTAAAAGTTATTAAAATGAAGTTTTCTAATGATTAATAATGTTCACTCTTTTAAAAACTTAAGTCTCAATTTAACTCCTCAGTAGGATAAAATATATGTTTTTGTAAAGACTTAAAATGGAAAACCCTTTTATTCTTCCTTCCTGAGCAAGGTAACGATGAGTCACAACGGACAGGGCCAGGGGTCCCTGACACAGGAAGTAGGTTCAGCTGTCTCACGAAACGACACCAGGTCTCGGTCACCATGCGGGCAGGGCCAGCCCCTCACTCTGTTACCTTCACAAGGGCCATTCCCATGACTATTCCAAGTTTCATCACACTCACCTCCTGGGCCTCCTTCAAATCAATGCTCAGACTCGAGGAAGTCCACACCAAGAGGGTTAACTGCCCCCCGGGGCCCAGGACAGGGACAGCTGAAGTCGGCACCAAGGTAGAGTCCCGGCCAAGTTGCCCTGCCTGTGTGAGCACAGGGGTAGAGGCGGCGGCTGCACGCACCCCCATGAGCAGCCTCACGCAAGGCCGACCTCGGGTGTGGGGGTCAGGGCGTGGACAGAAACCCTGGCTGTACCTGGAACAAACGATTCCGCCCGGGTTCCTGCACGTGATTCCTGAACCCTTTCGTCGCTCTTATTTTCGCTTTCCGTTTGCGGTTCCCCAACAAAAGAAGTTTTACAAAGTCTGAGCCTGCGGGCACCAAATCCCTAAGAACCACCCCTCACAAGGAAGTCACCCCCAGGTGCCACACAGGCCAGGAGGGGACGCTGGTCCTTCTCTGTGAGGCCTTCCTGGTTCCTCTGAGCAGTCACATCCGGAAGGGCACAGCTGTGACGCTGTGCGCAGGCCCTCTGTGACACGCAGCATCAACCCAGCAGGGGCGGCCACCAGCGGGGACGCAGGAAACCGGCGCCCTGAAGGAGGGCTGGCCCTCACTGCGACTGCACGCACGTCTCGCCTCGTATGCCAGCTGCTGGCTTTTGCACCCCCTCCGTCACTACGGTGCCACCACACAATTCTGCGGAGCCCTGACCGCCCAGATCAATAGGCTGGGGAAACGGAACGACCCCAACACGGGCCTTCGTGACTCGAAGCAGCCAAGCACGCTGGAGGTGACTCGGCTCCGTTCGTGGCCTGTGTGACAGAGGCCCAAGGGCTCCAGCATTCCGTGAACGTGCTACACGCAGGCTGAATGATGCCGTGGAAGTTTCCGTGGACCTCAGGATGCTGGCGACCCGTTATCGGTGGGAGCAGCGCTTCGGTACCAGATGAAACACGCGGCGATGCTTCGCAGACGACGGCCCTCTCCGGCTGTCGCATGACGCGTTCTGCAGGTCGTGACACGCGCAGTGAGAAAGTGTCTCCTCCGAAGTGGCCGGGTGACACACCGCAGGTACTTTCAGAAACGGGCCTGAGTCGCCCCTGCGCTGCCACCGGCGCCAAGCTCAGTGACGCCATCGGGCAAAGACGCTCACTGGCAGCTTCCCGAGCTATGACGAGGGCTGTGGCCAGTGAGGGGAGCCTGTGGCCCGGCCCGTGGGTTGTTCTAGACCCTGTGAATTAGACTCCGTCGCAGCCCCAGCTCCTGAGGATTCTTTTCCTTAAGTGCTACAGGAACCACGCACGCATGCAAAGGAGATTTAAAGCAGGTACATCACAGTAACTGTGTTTAACACCACTGCAAAGATGCAGGCTTTTACGCAATTCTTTTTAATGAATTTGTAGGCATTTATTGCATTCTATTTTTGGTGGAAAAAAAAAAACGTAACATACATTTATTTAGCACAACCTGGTCGAATACACAGAGCGACACGGGAAGAAGCACGTCTCTCCTCCCAGTCCATCTCTGATGGCTGATTCATGGACTGCTCCACTGAAATTAAGTATTTCTCGCCATAGCTGGGCACCACGTTTAACATTTATTAATTTTCTCCTTTCAGTATAGGCAGCAATTCACCATTTTCTTTTAGTTCCTAAAAATAAAAAAGAAACAGTAACCACGTGTGTATGTATGTATAGAAAATGGAAACATCTCAACAATTACGGACTGCATGGGAACTGCAGTCTCCGACACACTCAAACTAATACGTCATAAAAACTATCAACTTACAAAATCAAAGTTAAAACGTATTTTAACACCAACAGATTGTTGAGCATTAGCAAATACAGGATTGAAGCAAAACAATGAAGCCTCCTATTTGAACAACAGTGATAAACAGGGAAAGAAAACCGGACAGAAGGGAAAAACGGTGACGTTCACGGCCACGCAAACACAACACACGGGGTACCTGCTGCCCCCACGGGCAGTAAACCAACGTACGTCCCTATTTCAACCCAACCTGGAAAAGCAACTGTATGTACTACCACATGAATGCAAGTGCCAAGGCCAGAAACCACTAAAAAGAGGTGATCCCTGAGAAACTTCTGGGGCGTATCTTTCAGACTTAGGCTGGGGAAATGTGAAATACAGCACCAAGTTCAAGATACAAGGTAAGACGAACATTCAATCTGATGTAACCTGTCAGGTTATTAGTAAGCAGCATGCACACTGCTCAACGACACCACTGGGGTTCTCGGGCACTCCTGATTAAACCCCGGTGGGTGCGGTCCTGTCACACACACACAGATGCCCCCAGTGGTGTCCTGGGGTCTCCTACCCACTTAACAAGCGGAGAGCCTGCTCCACCAGAGGCCCAAGGCCCTCAGGCAGAAGCCGGCCTCAGGGAGGTCCTGGGGGTGACACTGTGACAGCTCCCCTACTGCCCTGCTGACGGAGCTCAGGCTGCCCCGGCCCTGGGCGGGGTGCGGGCATGGCGGACCTCCTCACGGGCGTCCCTCGACAGCACCGCAGCCAGCGCCAGCCAACCCACAGGTGTGCTGAGGCTCCAATGCCCCAGCCAGCCACGCGTGCTCCCCCGTCTTCAGCGGTGAGCCGGGTGCACTGAGCACGTGCACATCAGCAGCAGCTGTTGTCAGGACATGAGACTGACCGGGCCACTGAGTTACCGAGTGAGTCACTCGTTCAGTCACCCGTGCTCCTGCAGAGGCGGACGGAACCTGTCGGGATCACCGCTGCACTGAAGATGGACACTGCACGAACAACCCAACGGCGTCTAGAGCGAGTGCCGGCTGCCTTCCCCGAGGAAACTGCCATCACCAGGTCTCCAAGTGCGCCCGGTCTAGCAGCTGACCGTAAACGTCACATGGCGCCCTGCTGTCTGTGTCCGTCCAAAGCTGCCCGCGCAGCTCTATCATCGACTGCATCTTCTAGGAGTCACCCGTGGCTAAGGCAGTCCGAGAATTACAGCCCGAACAGGCTCAGGAGTGTCTGGGGCTTGTGTCGTACACAAATTACACAGACATGTCCACACTCACACAACACACACACAGATCTGCTTCAGCCGCTTCAGGGCTGCTGAGAAGTTACTAAGTTAAACCTTTTCTGACTAGGAGCGACGCGCCTCACTGGCTTCTTAAGGAGGGTGACCTCAAACCTGGGCTCAGCAGATGGCATGGAGGGCACACAGGCCTGTGTTTACACAACCTGCCAGACCGCAGTGCTTGTGGCATTCAGGTGGGCTCCGAGTCCACTCACATCACGAAGAGCGAGTGTAGAGCTCATCCCCTGCAGTGTCACCAGAAGGAGCAGTGGGATGCAGCCCAGCACCTGATGACACACGGGAGTCCTCTCAGTGGCCCGGCATAGAGTAGCCACAGCCGGGAGCAGCGCCACCAGCCCGCCGCTCTCACGTTCCCACGCAGGCCCTCCCCATCCCCACGCACTGCCACCCATCAGCAAGGACACAGCCCCAGGGTGGCATAGGCCAGAGGGTGTGGGGACAGGAAGCTCAGTGGCCCTCTGGGGTCGGGGGCCGACCAGAGAGCTCACGTGGGGGTGCCCTGAATTCTAGACTTTAAATCCCAAGAAAAGCCACGCTGCTTAGAATTCCATGAGAGATTACTTAAAGCAAACCACAGGGGAAGTCAGTCATCCAGGTAGGAGGCGTGTCCTCTGGAAACGCCTCCAATGACAGAGCATCTGAGAGCCGAAGCCACCTGCATGGGACCCAACGCAACGCCACAGCCTCCTGCTAGGAAACTGTCATCAGGCCTCTGGGGCTCTTCACGCCACCCCGAGAACACGTGAGGCCAAAGACGCAACACGAGGACGTAACATAGTAATTACAGCAGTGTAAGCACAGAGGGACGGCGGGACTTTAGGAGCAGGGGCTGCAGGCGTCGGCCCATGCAAGGCCCTCCGAAGCCGAGCAGACGGCGCAAACAAACCGGAAGCACGGGCCAAAGCGCCACTGCATTTTGTACAAGGGGACTCGGGTCCAATTCGGGCCTGGCCCTAACTACACTTCTCTGAAGGCCAAGTTCAGAGTCAGGACTTCAGCTGCCAGTCCCTCGGGAGCTGAAGGGGTTCGGGAGAGGAGTCAGAGCAGGAGGTGACTGGCTCCGTGGAGAGATGAAGACAGCCTGAGCCAGCAGTGACGGTGACAACACGAAGTGGGTGGTCACACCAAGTGGTGCCACCGGTCTCGCACGCCCAGCTACACGGCCGGAAAGGCAAGGCACCGAGGACAGCTCCGGGGTTCCCGCTTAACACGCAACGACCAACTCGCGCCGAAGCGCTCAGTCTTTCGGGAGGCCCGGCGAGCCCCGCCGACCTCACCTTGACGATATCCAGGCCTCCGACCAGCTCCCCTCTCACGTACAGCTGCGGGTACGTCGGCCAGTTGGAGTACGTCTTCAACCCCTGCCGCACCTGCAGAGACAACAGGGGCCCTGAAGCGTGCCCACCAGACCCCAGCGATTGCAAATGAGACCAAGGACACAGACTTACTTCTTCATCCTCCAGAATATCAAATGTCTCGTATTCAACCCTAAAAAAGACAGAGAACGTTTTAACAGGAAATACAGTTCGAAACATACATTGTAAAATCAGTTTTGTGTTTTAAAAACAGTCAAGAAAGTCAATAAACCACTTTGTTGCTGACAACACTGACTGTGGAAGGATGGAAATGATTTTACTTCCTAATCTGTTGGGTACTGCACAGAAGTCACCCCAAGATACAATTTTATCTGAATTTTTCTCGAGGCAGTATCGGGCTAGCCGGGGCCAGCACACCTCGTACAGGGCGAGATAAGCACGTAGGCTCCGCAGGCCCGGGACGGGGGCTGGGCAGCTCGCTGGGCGGGGGGGCTCGCCGCCAGCCACCGGGGAGGGCCTGCTTCCCACACGGAAACGAGCTGCTTCAGCACACACGGGCCGCTTCCACCACACAGCCCACGCAGGGCCGTGCTCCACGCGACAGGATGGGCGCGTGAGCAATCGGGGCACGGAAGGCCCGCCGCATCTACTCAAAGGCTCTCACTGCGAGGGGCTCAGGAAATCAGCAGGAATGTACGGCCGAGCCCCCGCAGGGGACGAGGGCAGATGGGACTTCTCAAAGTGGGCCGAAGGACACGCCTCATACGAACACCGAAACCACCTTCAAGGGGGAATCCTGTTTACTTAGTACACCCGCTCCCGAGGAAAGGGTCCGAGGTGCAGGAAGAGTGAGACACACCAGGATAAACCCGCAGCGAGTGCCAAGCCAGAACCGTCAGAAAGAGCTGAGGAGGCCGTAAATAACGTGGGACCCACACAACCTGTCTCCCTGCAAGCTGAACTAAAGCGGGGGGAACTCTTCATGGAAAGAGCGCGATGAAAACGACCAGCTACAGAACCATCTACAGGGGATCCAGGAAGTTCTGGGCCCCGGTGTAGTAGGTGCACAGTCCTTCAACTTTATGTACCTAAAGTTGTATTCAGACCTGTGCTACTGAAGGTTTAAAAATATTTCGAAGGTTCCTTTCCCTGTAATTCACAGGGCTGCCTAACCTATCTAAAGCCAAGATTTAATAGCTGTAATATTAAAAAGCAATCATGACATAAGAAATAGACGAAAACATGTGATAAACCCCACAGCACGTGTGTTGCACATCTCCCAGGAAGTGGTTTGGTTTATTTGTAACTCAGGGACAGCGGACACGCAGAAGCGGGTGGTTTTAATCACCATCTCGTCACCCGCCAGCCTCGCCACTGAGCAGATGAAAAGCACGGAGGCCGGACTTGACCTGCAGACGCCGGTGAGGGACTTCAATGTGCGCCCTGTCAGCTTTGTGAACTGTGTGGAAACTACAACTGTTTTTTTAAGAAAATTAAAAACTTGCAATGCACTCTCTCTAATAGCTCGGTGTGCCGAGGAAGAGCTCCATTACTAACTCTCCTCTGGGAAAGCACACACAGGTATGTCACTGCTGCCTGAGAGCCCCCTCTATGTCACCGACAGCTTGACGCTGGCCGGGAAGTTCTACTGCCATCCAGGTTAAAGCGTCCACAAAACATCACAGCAAAACTAAATCGATAAAAACACGAATAGACACAGACGTCACAACTGAAAAACACCAGCAGCAGAACCGAAAAGTTCGAACGTCTCAAACACACCTTCTGAAAATCAGGTTTACTTACCCAGTACTATTCAGGATTTCCAAAATTTGTTTGCTGAATCCACATTTAGCTTCCTGCATTGAGAAAGACAGAGTTTCAGGTACAGTGCAATCTCCACAAGGCCCGCTGGCACGGCTATACCCAATGCTTTGTCCCCCAGAGAGCAGGTGCACAATGCCAATGCCATCATAACTGATGACCCTCCCGTGCCTGTCACATCAAAGGGCAGTGGGCCGGCCGAGGTGTCAGGAGGCCACCTGAGTGCTCCCTGCGCCTTTCAGAGCTGACCCATCCAGACCCAGTCTAGACTCCCCCCAGTCGGGGACCACTGCAGATGGCACGTGTCCTGGCAGCTGTGCCCTCTGTAGTCTGAGTCCCCGAGTCAGACCTCGCCGCTCCACTGCCCTGTGTCACCCACACAGAGGTCTCCACCAGCTCCGCCCTACTGCGGTGATCCTCAGCCTCACCTCCCTGGTCCACCACGGTGGACACAAATGGAAGTTTGTCTCTGCGTTAGAGGCTCACACTTGTTGGAGGTTCTGGAAATCTTACACTGTTTTCCATGCCACAGGGTACCCCAACCCCGGGGACCCCACAGAAAAGACTGGGCACCACAAAAACATCGCAGGGCGTGCTGCTAATCCTGCTCCCAAGATGCACAAATACTTTCTGGGCTTCCAAGAAAAAAACGTTCTGAGAATAAAAATAATCACCAAAAGGAAAAAGAAAAAAAGATGGCTTCTCACTCCTGGGAATTACTAACTTCGCCCGTTTGGTTTTAATAAATACAGTGAAGCACTCAAAGAACCTAGGTCCTTGTCCGTGAGCACACGGTGAAATTTGTATCACGTGGTCCTAATTATACTGCTTTCATTGGAACAGTTATATTACCTAATTCGTTATGCAAACAAATTGGTTTCATTACATTAGTTGTATTAACTTTCACACAAGTTTCCACAACCTCGTTCTCAAAAGATCCTGTGCCGTGTCGTGCGGTGGGTTCACAAGGGGGAAAGGCAGGCTCTGACAGGGGAAGTCGGAAAAGCTCCAAGGACGGTCCCCTCACAGACGACACCTGACTGCCCTGACGTCAGAGATATGACACAAATGAAACGGGACTGAGAGGGAGGTCACTGCCTCGGCGGTGCGTCACCTGTGAGGGGCAAACCTCTGAGACCCGGATGAACCCCCAGAACTGCCCGTTTACAAACACAGGAGTGCACAGTCACGTAAGAGCCTGAGCACACGGCAGGCAGGCAGGCAGGGCTGCGTCCTCCATCGCGGACCCTGCGGAGAGCTCCCAGGTTCCCCGCACTCCGGAAGTGCAGGGCCAGGCTGCAGGCAGCACGACTCAGTGGACAAACTCAAACGGTGACAAGGGGCGGCAACGTGCAGAACCGGGAACGTGTTAAGTGTTGGCCACCTCGGCTGACAAAGTTTGGCAGCACAGAGACAGGCGCCCCGCTGAGATGCGGATGACAGTGGAGCCAACGAGCACCCCTGGGCTTGATCGCCGGCTCCAATTAAGCCGGCAACTTCCCACACACCCGGCCTCGTCAGCTAAAGCCGGGAAGGGAGACGGAAGTGTCCCCTTGTTGGAGATGTTGACATCGAAAGAAATTACAAATAAAACCATTTTGCGTTCTTTACCTGTTTGTTTCCTTTCATAAAGAGCATCACAGTCGCTTTATTTGTCAGTACTTTGAGCCTAAGGAGAGAAAATGGATATGAAACGGCTCGGCTCAATCACTAACCACCACTTCCTCTCCGCTCAGGAGCAGCACGCGTATCTGAGGGACAGCAGGGTGACAGTCCGCAGCTTCGAGGAGCACTAGACAAGCAAACGCGCTGACACTCGCCCGTGTTTCACGCTGTCCCGAAGCCACTGTAAAGCACAATATGGCTTTTTAAGGGACGAGTGTTCCTTCAAGCTGCAATTTAAACCCATCAGCTCACAGTACTAAAAAAGTAGTAATAACCAAGTCGACAGGGAACAGTTCAGAGGGGGGCTGTGTACTGAGCCGCTCCAGTGCTTCAAGAACTCCATCCCACGTGCTCCCTTTTCATCATGAGGCTGCGTGGGGCTCCACACCCTTAGAGTCCGCAAGGCCACAGCTGGAGGGGGCTAAATCCTGGGACCCCCACTGACCCCAGCTGCTCTGTGCTTACTATTTCACGCAGCCTTTCAAACGCCGGGAACTCACTTGCTGTCGGGGCTGTTCACCCTCGTTCCAGCCTAGAGTCCAGTGACAAATCTCAGGCACAGTCAGCGTGGGGAGGAGGGTGCTGGGGAACCTCTCGGCCCACAGCAATCCTGTCACACTGTTCTCCCCCTGGAGCTCTGAGTCACCTGTGACTCCAAATCTCCTCACAGAATAAAGTTGTCACAAGGAACTGCACCCTGTGCACAAGCCAGCTCCCACGCACGCATCAGCATGATCACACAGTGCCATCAGCTGGTTCTCAATAAAGAACACGACGCTGGTTCTGATCACTCACCAGGGGACCAGGACGGGCCACTGTGTCCCATGCCAGAGGTGCTGCCTGCACTTTGCTTACCAGGAGTCCCTTAAATGATCACCCTTAACACACAGAAGTTCACTGTCGGCGTAATTCGAGCCTGTCATCCTTGGTGTCTGAAGCCAGGGGGTCAGAGGCAGCACATTAGCACAAGAGATGGGCACACACCACGGCAAGGTGGGGCCAAGAGAGCAGAGTGAACAGAAAGCAGGTGCAAGCACAGAGCACAGCGGGCCCCGGAGCCCCCAGGACGAGGGGACAGCCCAAGGGCCCTGCAGAAAGGCCGGAGAGGGTGCAAATCGTTTGAGAACACGTGGCACAGAAAGCTCGATTTGACATACAGGGAAGACTACACATGAGGAATTCTTAATTAATCTGGGGCAGGGAAATCAGGTGTTCATTATTAAACACTTTTAGAAATTCTCAAAACGTTAAACGGCAAGACGGTTAGTTACAAGAGGAAGGCTGGCCTGAAAAACTCAAGCCCAACAATGAATGGGGGAATGTGCTGCCTTAACTTCAAAATCAATTCCTCTTAAACCTCTACAGTAATTCATGTTTATTACAGTAAAAATCCCTGTGAGTCTCCCTACGGGCCCAAGTCCAAAATTTCTGGAAGATAAAATCCCTGAAAGCTGACCGACGCCCTTCAGGAGACACACTCAAACCTCCTTGAACTGAAAGTGACCACAGTCTAGAAAGGCACCGAGAAACCTCAGTGGCACAAGTGTACTACACACACAGCATGTGCTCTTCACACTCCACACGTCCACGGCGTTCCAACGGGACAATGACAGCGGCAGGCACTGGGGCTCCGAGTAAGAAAACACACGAAGCCGGGTCTGGGCCACGAGCAGGACCCCTTCCTAAAACCTGAATGCCAGGAGAGCTGATTCTGGCTCCAAAACGCAGACAGAGAACCAAACACGGTCATCCCACTGTGACCATGACATTTCTAGAACAACAAAGACTATCCTCCACTTAATCGTTAAAGTGATGCAAAACTTCCCCCGTCCAGATTACACCCTCCCAAATGACCTGACTCATTTGACTGTAAACAACAGTTATGACCTTGGCATCAAAAAACCAATTTCTGATTTCTACATAACAGAAAGGCAATGCAAAATCTGAGAATTAAAATACTTTTTAAATAATAAATGATAAGACTATCTGAAACACTTAGAACACTTACCTTTCCTCTAATTTGGGAGCTTTGGGGCAAATTGTATCTAGTTCTTCAGATGCCTCTAGCTCCTGAAATAAACACACACGTAAGTTTAAGAACGCATCATGACGACGTACGTCTCCTCGGTCATTCGGTAACAGAGTATCAGCCAATGTTAGTATCTCATTGGAAATACTTGGTACATGTTGCAGATTCATAGTGGCAAATGTAAAGATTCTTGAGAAATGCAGACTTTAGGTTTATTACAGCACTTACAAAAGTACACTCTAATGAACTCTTACGAGCTGCAGACGTCCCGGTTCTAACCTTAATGATGTCCAATCCTCCTATGAGCTCTCCAGAGACATAGAGCTGGGGGTACGTAGGCCAGTTGGAGTAGGTTTTCAGGCCCTGACGAACTTCTTCATCTGAGAAGATATCAAAACTGCTAAACTGAATATTGTGTTTGTTAAGGATTTCCACCATCTGCTTGCTGAAACCTGCGTACGACAAAGAAAATGGGGAACTTCAGTTTCTCTCTCTCATACACATACAAGTAATTTTAATTAATTCAGAGCATATACTATCTATTGGACAGAGAGATGCCTGTCTCTATTTCCAGTGATTTAATTAGCAAGGCTGAAAGGTATGTAAACAGAAAACAAATTCCAAGAGCCCCTTCTGTGATCCTGAACCACACACACACTACATGTACAGGTAGGTGCAGCTTAACTTTTTAACATACCTGTGAGTTAAAAAGTAAGTGTGTGTTTATCAGAGTTCCTCACACAATGCTTTAATGTAGGAGAAACAGTTCTGACCAAAGAGCAGAGCCGTCAGGCCCAGGCACTGGCCCGTGCACGAGCGCGATGCACACCGAGCCCTGGCCGGGCGCCAGCCATCCTGCGCTTGCCCGTCCATCAGGGGGCAGTCCCTCCAGTCCTGCTGTTTTGTAACTCTGGGCATCAGCACGGGCCTGCTTACTTTAATGAGCACGTGACCATACTGGAACCCCAATTCTGTTCGGTTTCTACTGCCTTTTTACCACTTCCTGCGTACCCACTTTAGGAGCTCTCCATCTTTACCGTCTCTAAACAGAATAAATTAAAAATCAAGAAGGAATGTGTTTGCTCTCTTTAGTCTAACATGGGAATTCCAGAGCACGCTGAGTTTCAAAGCGATCTCCTCGGCTGTTATATATGAACTGTCCATAAACGGGCGTGTTCTTTCTCCTCTGGTGTCATAACGCGACAGTTTCTTTCTTAAAACTATTCACATTCCCCAAAGTATGTTATGTGACTTTTTTTCCTACGCTGTAGTGACAATCCTATGTTCCACGACTTTATTATACTTTTGTGACACATTTTTGTTCTGTGTGTTTCTGACATCATTTTCTTATTATGACATTAGTACTGAAGAGTTGAGAGGGTGACTACCAGTCTTTAGGAATCCATCAGTCTTGCCTGAAAAGGGGCATTTTTCTCTCCCTGAGCTGATGCTTCCCTACTGTTTTTCCTCAGTCTGCACCCCTCCGCTCTCACACGCCATCACCCCCCTTTCCAACAGTCGTAAGTCACTGCAAAACAAGCTGCTCTTCAGAGTCAAAGCTCCTGTAAGGTTTAACAGCATCAGCAATTATTTGTAAATAAAGTCCAATCATAAAATTCAGTATAAGATTAATTTCAAGAGAAGGCGTTCCCGGATGTCAGGCAAAAGCACTGTCACCGTTAAAGCGTGGTGGGTCTGTTACTGAGCTCCGGCACGCTCCAGCTCCGCAGTTTACTGAGATGAAGCGCTGGTATTTATTGGTGTGGCACACGGTTGCTTTTCCGACAACCGAAGTGTTAAGTTCATGTACAGCCCGAAGTAAAACACCGATTCTGAAATTTCTTCATTCATCTGGGAGTTCATTAGTAAACAGCTAACGGCTGATTGCTGATGGTTATTCTGCTGCCAATACATTAACTCATTTCTACTGTAACTGGCTGAGAAAAAGCTTTCTTTTAGCTTTAGGCAATTACACACAGACTAGAAAGATTGATTGGTAGTGTTTCATTTTTAAGGGTTAAAGTAGCAGACTGGAAATGTTATGCTTAAGGATAAAACAGTAACAAAGCTTTAGTCTAATAACAAAATATTTGCACACTTTTTTAAAGAAAAATGTACGCACGCATACAATAAAAATATTTAAAAGTAGAAAAATCACACTTAACTGCCACAGAACCACTATTTCTATCCACAATTATTTCTCCTCGTGACAGAAGACATGGCTAATAGGCCTACCTGCCACATTTCATCACTATCTAATACAACCCTAAAGAACACTCTGAACCTACAATGTCTTTGTGTCTGCTTTAAAAAGTAAAACCCAGTTAGATGACCCTCACTGCAGGAGAAATTTCTGTGCTGTGGCTCAAATACCTTTTGCTTTGGTAAAAGCTCTGTTAACTGAAATAGATATGTGAATTCCCAAATAACTTAACTGACCTGCAGGTTCAAGGATTTAACCTTCTGTTTAAAAAGAAGGTACACATCAGTGCTTCTTAAAAGTCTCCCTAAAACACAAGAGCCCTCTCTTTCCTGGCCTCCTGAGGAGCACAGGATAAGGATAACCCAATGCTCCGACGACTGAGATCCTATCGATATGACACATCAGGCTCGTAACACACTGCAGGGTTCTGTAGGTGGAGCCCAAGGAATGGTGAGGACGACAGAGATGTGCCTCGTGCAGGGGCTGGGCTGAGTGCAAGGAGACTCCAGGGCAGATCCTAAAACAGCTTTCAAGGCTTCCTTGATACGAAATTTAAATGTTACTCATTCACGGTGTCCAATTACCCGACAGCGACAGCGAGGCGGGGGCCAGTCACTCAAAACCCAAGCCTAGCTCTGCTCCACAAAGGGCGTCCAAAGGGAATAATGGGGATACTGACGGGAGTGCTTTCAAAGCGATTTCCGTGCAAAATGCAGAAACCCCAGCCACTGGAGTTCACGAGAGAAGACGGCCATTGCTCTTACAAAGGAGGCTCAGCCTACGCTGCATCTCTAACGGACCACCAGCAGACCGGTTTTCCGCTGAACAGGCTCAGCCAGGAGGAGGGTGTAAGTCATGTGCACGCCTGTACAATAACTGTGTGGAGACAAAGACAGGTGCGTGGCAGGAGCACAGAAAAGGACAAACAGAGCCAGAGCAGAGTCAATGAAAGTGACAAGGCACGGTCACAAACAAAGTCTCTTCTGATGAATCTCTACGCAGGTGTTTCATCAGAGAATGCCAATACTGCACAATGGTCTACTTGCTGCATGCTACACAAAGACAGGTTGTACCAGAAACCAAAATATCGGGAAACAGAAAAGCCTATTAAAAATGCAGTAATAAAAACTATAAAGTAAGTACTTGTACAGAACAAAACTGTTAAATCCGATGTATCTAAACATCTCTTTTAATTCGCTAATTATGTCTTCCATTATC
Source organism: Lyroderma lyra (assembly GCA_004026885.1). NCBI lineage: Eukaryota > Metazoa > Chordata > Mammalia > Chiroptera > Megadermatidae > Lyroderma > Lyroderma lyra. The sequence goes on along the minus strand of PVJL010010335.1, from coordinate 28,122 downwards.
TAAATGTCTGTAATATCATGTTTTTCAGATTGCTCTGAATTTAAAGCATCTTTTTTTATTCTAACTTGTTATTTGTACAGTCCTCAAATGCCTCTCAGTTAATATAAAAATGGCTATAAACACATCATGAATTCAGTCTAATGAAGTAAAAGGTAAGCAGGAAAATGATTATTTCTAAGTATAATTCTAACTTATCTGAACTGAAATTAAACTCTAAGACAGGCCACAACCCCCACCACCACCAAGGAAGAAGGGAAGGCCGGAGGAGGCCCGTTGTCACAGCAGGTGCCATGGGGCAGAGCTGGATGGCAGACTACCCATGGTGACATCCAGTCTGCACTCTCTCCAGTGTACCACCCTCCCCACACTTCGGTTTCACCACCTGCCATTGCAATTAGGTTATCATCCAGAAAAGGCTAAGACAACACCACTGGATGAGCCCAGAGAGGAGAACGTTCTATGGGCTTTAAGCAGGTTTACTGTGTCTAACCTGCCACAGCTCACCCGCCCTTCACAGCCAGTTCTAACGCCCTCCAGACCTAAATGACTGGGCTCAGCTTGCAAGGCCTTGGTCATCAGGTCAGCACATAGAGCACCAGAAAGGAGTTTCACGCCTAATGGCAGAAAGCAAACCAGTTACAACCTCTACTGAACACAAACAACCACAGAGAGACTGTCCGCTGCTCTCTGTAGTGAACTCCAGTGTGATCCAAGTCAGTTCCTCAACACACCCAGGGCAGCACCTGGCACCTCAGTACTGGCAGGGAAACTGTTCGAGTAAAACCGAGAGACAAAGGAAGCATTTACCTTTTTAAGATGGCATTCACCATGAAATTTTGCTTTTTAAACTAGACTTTTCATAATTTAATATGCAATTTGGTAACCATACAGGGAACAGTTGACAACTAAATTTATTTTGGAAGCTTGGCTATTTTTACAGTCCCACAGGACGTGCAGTAATACTATCACTAGCACACTCAGTTTTACTGTCACCAATCTTAATAAATTCCCTCCTGCGCAGTTGAAACAAATACTCTTAGATTCTCAACAGCATCATCAAAAAGCATTAAATGCTCGATTATGCAGCACAATCATGTTGCAAGCACAGGAAAAAGAAAACAACATAAACCCAGTACCAGAGGGGTCTACTAACTCGAAAACTTACTTAAGGACAAAATTACAAGCACACGGGGGTGCCAAAAAAATGTGTACACCCTTCAGGCGGTATTAATCTATGTATTACTTTTCGAAGTTGAATTGAATTGCAGGAGCAATGTGGAGTGTGACGTTCGCTCAAAAGATGGCGTTAATCAAATGAACACTGGCGTCAGTCACCATGCGACAGGGTCCAAGAGAACGGTAGAAGCACGGCCGGTGTCCAGGAAGAAGCTGAAACGGCACGCGCAGCGAGCAATACAGGTGGACACTTGGTCAGCGTTGCTCAAGCAGTAGCTCACCCTAAGACGTGTCTGGATGCTGACGGTCACCCCTTCGAGCACGTCTTGTCATTGCAGAAGTCAGACGTGACTTGTATTCATCTTTTGTTACTGGTATATATGCATATTACAATTTTAATACAGATTTTTCCTTTCTTAAAATGTGTGTGCATGTTTTGGCACCCTCCGCATATGTGGCTCAGAAAACCAGAGTGACTATAAGTCACAGAACTGGGAATCTTTCCATCACCGGAAGCCGGAAGCCGGCGATGACAGCAGTGGGTGGTGACATGGTCATGAGACCCGAGAGACGACAGGGCAGGCAGAAGCGCCCAGGGCAGACTAAAGGGCACTGTCAGACTCCGTCGGTGCGTCACTGCCGAGACTGGATGGGGACTGAGGGCGCTGCCCAGAGAAAGAGAGGCCGACTGAGAGCAGCACAACAACACAGGCGCCAAGCCTGTTCGCAGAGCCGGCAATGTGGCAGCTGGACCCCAGTCCCAACCCCACTACCAGGTGACCTTGAACAAGTTGTCCTCTGCCTTCGGGTACTTAGGTCCACAACAAAGACCCTGACTTAGATGCCCTCTAGGATGTCTTTTGGTTCAATACTCTCCGAGTCTTTGGTGCACAGTAATTCACATCCCCAATCCCATAATGCCTCTGGGAGCTGGCCTGCACACGAGCCTCCGATATGCGCACCGCAGCGGTGCCCGGGCCTGGGAGCGCCACTCCGTCCGCACGTCTCACCAGCGGCTGCTTACCACAGCGGGGCTCCTGCGGGGTCCCCTTCATAAACAGCATGCAGGGGGCGGCGTGCGTTAGCCTCTTCAGGCGAAGGTTGAGATCTTCTTTAGGGTGCTCGTTTCCACCGGGCGTGAAGGAGCCCACGGACGCGTGTCGCTGAACCTTTTTGGTCAGCTCTGGGGCATGTGCACCATCTAATCGGTCAATTTTCTGAGAATTCTAAAATCAGAAAACTCATTTAGAATACTTGTGGCACTGCTTCATTATCTCTACATTTTAGGCTCTGAAATTATATACAAACCCATCGTTCCAGCCAATTTTCAAAGGGGTCAACACCATTATAGGAATTGTTTTTAAAAATCTGTTTTTACCAATCGCCTGCAATGTATGTCAATTTTAAAAATAAATGTTTTCTTTTTCCTTTTTTGGGAATACACCAAGAAAATATCTGTAAATTTTCAAGGAAATCCCTGCAAGTAATTGATGTTTCTAAAGAGAATGGTACAAAAGTCATGACACATTTTCATTTAAATGGGACTCAGTGGGCTGGCTACCAAAGTCTCTCCATCTGTAAACCCACTCGGACCAGATCAGAGCCTAATCTGCAGAGAAAGGATCGCCCCTCCCACAGTGGGACGGTCCTCTATTAAGTACCAATGACTGATTTGGGGAACTGTGGTAACACCCAGGGTGCCCTGAAGCACAGCTTTACACCCACTTCCTAAGAGTCATTAATCAACCCAGAACCAGCCAGATGTTTCATTTCATCCTGGAGCATGCCCTATCAACCAACTCATGCCCCGACCCAGGGAACGTTCTGGGCCTAGAGCGTGCATCGGGGTTTTTCTCGAGGAGCACCAGTTCTGGTCCCGGGAGGCCCACAGTCCATGTCACTTTTCCATGACCCCCAGGGCAAGCAAACAATAGGACTTGGGGAAGAAAGGGCAACAGCAGAACAAACCAATGCCCAATGTTCAGGAGTGGGGCATGCAAAGAACCCAAGCAGACCCCACGGCCAGGGCAGACGGGGAAACCCTTGCACCACTTGCATCCTTACCTTGAAAAACAGGAAGGTGGGAACAGAACTAATTTCATATTTTTCAGATACTTCAGGAACTGCTTCTGCTTCCAACTTAAAAATAAAAGAATTTAAGCTTGATTATAAAAAGGTCCTTTGTTATTACTTCAGTATGTAAATCAGTTCACATTTTTAAAGAGTACCGTACAAAAGTTGGTGACACATTTACATTTAAATGAGACTCACTGGGCTGGCATGTCATCCACCAAGTCTGCAGTGTCAAAACAGGTTCAGAGGTTTTTATTTTGTTGCACATTTCAAAAGATGCCTGCAGGCTGTGAATAAAATTTTTGGTGCACTAGTGACCTAGTAAATTTTCAATCATATGCAGCTACTGCTATATTGAAATCCATAAATCACTGACCCCGGTTATGTCATGATTACAGCGCTTATTTTCTGCCCACAGCAATTCTTGCTGTTTGCTCTATTGACTAATTTCAAGAGGCAGTACATCATGACTGACAGTTGCAGCCTTCTGCAAATTATGAAGCAAAAAGGAGTATTTCTTCAATAAACTATTGATGGCTGATAGATTTACTTTTAACTCCTGCAAAGCTGCTGGACACTAAGCAGCTATCTTGCTAGGCTACTTGTTTCAGGTCTATCCATACATTCGAATGCATGTTAAATAAGACGACTGCATTCTGTCTGATAATTTCCCCACAACAAGATATGATGTGGTATCTGATAGATGGATTTCAAACATATTTAGTAATACAATTTCCAAATAATCAGAACACAGTTACTGTAAACTATTTATGTAGGACTTCATAAACAGGATACTCTGAGAAAAACCAAGATATATTATGTCTTTCCCTCATAGGACTGTCAATGTAATATAAACTTTTTAAAACCAATAAAAATCTGTATTCACATTAAACCTATAGGAAATTAAAGTTTATTGATAAATTATATTGTTTTTTTAAAATACATATGCTATATTTTTTCAAGAGTTGAAGATTCCCACTGGGCTTGAAATACTATTTTTATCCAGCGAGCTCCAACCAGTCCGGCCTGCTGACCCAAACGAACCTGACGGTAAGTGGGGGGCACAGCCATCGGCCTTTGCTGTGTGTCCTCCAACTCACATACTCACATTCTGGGGTGCACTTTTACTACCACAATTCCTCTTTCTTTAGAACATCCTTTTGAAATAGTATTTTTAATTATTTTCATTTTTAATGTATTTATGTGAAAAATTACATTTTAAATCAGCATCGACTGTTCAATACAAGTGGAAAAAGAAGAGAGAAGATGAAGCAATCGGAGACAGTACTTAGAGCAAACTCTTCTAAAGGTTTAGAAACTTTCGTGCTGTTTTCTTTCCCACAATTCCACAGTCAGACCAAAGAAGAGCAGAGAAGCTGACAACAAAGGCGGGCCGTTATTTTCTTTCTCTCGGCCAAGACCTGTCGCATGCCCACCGCGCACCAGACAAGGGGCTAGGCTCATCCCCATCGTTGATACTACCGGCATCTAACAGAAAGGTAATACGAGCCCCCACAAGGGCAATGCTAAGTAGAAACGAGGCAGTATGGTCTTAAATCCAAACCAAACAGGTAGCATCAAGACTCCTAAGAACAAGTAAGAGCTGATGCCTTCTCACATGTCTGCGGTTTTCAGTAGGGTCCCTGACTGACAACTCCTCTGGGAAGCAAATGATCCCCTCGACATTCGCTGCGGAAGCTGGGAGGACCCCTACATGTGCGTCCTCTCTGAGCTCCCAGAAAACTGCACCCAGTAAGACAAAGGCAGTAATAACAAAGCCTCCTGAGCACACACCAGGAGCACCACGAAAGGCAAAGCCATTCCCCACAATTGCAAGGACATCTGAAGTCCTAACACCTCTGCAGCACTGAAACTTTTTGGAAATAAAACATGAGTTATAACAAGGAACACAGAAAATGAATATACAAATATTTTTAGATGATCTGCATTCAGAAGAGACCAAAGATGGTCAGTAACAGATGCTGCTCACGGAAGGCCTGCCCTGTGTCACAAACCACGACGGGCCCTGAACATCAGCATGCTTTGTCTACATGCGACCTGGAAAGGGATGCGGCGTACCATCATGTCAACTTTACAGCGCCAGGTACAGAGGTGACCTGTCCACAGACACAGAGCTAATAAGCAGCCAGGCCGAGAAACAAACCCACGTGTGTGCGACGACACGGCCTGTGCTGTTTTTTCTCCACCATGGTTAACTTCTTCTCCTACGACAATCAGGAAGATAGATTAAATTCCATAGACAGGACTGACACGTGACTTCAGGACGAACCAACATGCAATTTCCAAAACGAATCCCACCCAGAATGCCTCTGGTGGGACCCACTTGCTTCCTGTCCCGTGAATCTGCAACGTGGACCCTCTCCATGCATGGTGCCATTTGTCTGTGTGAGCAGAGGCAGGGGGTGTTCCACAGCAAGACAGACCCAGGGCAGGGAATGCTCTCTGCGGCCCACTGCAGTGTACCAGGGGTCGCCGACAACGCCCCGACAGCAGCGCCCAGCGGCTCTGACTTCAGGGCAGAGGAGGCTCCCAGTGTGCTGCGTGCACCAACTCCTTAATCCTCCCCACGCGGGTGCTGCCACCGCACCTGGCCCACAGAAGCTGCTGGGCCTTCGGGAGGCTGGGTACCTCGGGCAGGACCACACCCTGCCGAGTGGTGGGCGGAGGAGCCTGGCTGCAGACACAGTGCCCTCTTAGCAAATCCAATGGTTACTCATGTCTCATTTTCCGGACACTGCAGTGTCATTCAACAGGCATGACCACACCGACCTTCTGATGACACTCTACTTGGCTTCCCATGTTTTCTTTCTCCCCTTCAAACTCTTAAGGCTCATCTCTGGCTGCTTCCATCACCTCTGACCAACCGCTACGTGGCCACAGAGCCCAGGAATTGGTTCTGAGTCTGCCTTTATACTCATTCCCCTAAAGGGGTCTCTCCAACCCCGACCACACTAGTGCAACCTAACTCCAACGTGGGAATGGCATGCAAGTTCTATCCAGGCCAGACCCCTCCCCTCCCCGCCAGGTACCCACGCAACATCTGCACTCGGATCTTCTGTTAGACACCTCCCACGAAACCTCGTCTTCGTCATGTAATCCACCCAGTAATCAAACCGAAAAGGAGACAACCCTGATTATTTCCCTCACCCCGACCTCCAATCCATCAACAGGAGGTCATCTGAATCCCCTTCCAAAAGACGCCGACTCAGACATCACGGCCATCACATCAACACTCTCTGCCTGCTCGTGTCCAGGCATGGCTCACCCGGCCCAGGGAAATGCCTCCTCATGGAGGTACCTGCTTCTGGTCGGCACCCTTCCCACTTTGAGCCATTCCTCATACAGCAGCCAGAGCAACTGTCCGAGGGAGTGGACTGTGTCATGTCCACTGCACTCTGAGAAAATCCCACTGCACCCAGCCCTCGAGGCCACTTGGTCCTCACCTACTCTCCGAACTCGGGGCACAGACTCTCCTCTTCCACTACCTGCCCGCCACCTCTGGCGGCTCTCTAACAGTCTGCCCTGGCTCCTCTGCCTGAGCACTCTCCCCCAGTGCCTGTCCCCCAGCTCCTGTGCACCAGCTCCTGTCCCCCAGCACCTATCCCCCAGTTCCTGTCCCCCAGCACCTCTCCCCCAACGACCGTCTCTTTCCATCTTTTAGCTCTTTACCGACCCACGGCTGGTAAGTCTGACGTGGAGAGTTTTGTACCAAAGGGCATCATGCGTAAGGCAAGCCCCACAGCCCAGCGGGAGCAGGGCCCTAACGCGGAGGGGAGTGGTAGCACGGGAGGTGGTGGGGCGCCTGCACAAAGGACAACTAGAGGACGGCAGGGTAAAAAGCTCCTGACTCAGCACACCACCATCTAGTCAAGAAGCCAATGGAAAGAGGAATTAAATGACACAACAGACAAAAATACAAGCTGTTCCCTGACTAATAGTCCAACCAATGGCACAGACTAAGTTCAGAGACCTAAATAAATAAACAAATAAGCCACAGGGGTACCTAGGGACAACTTCCTACAACATGGATTTGATGTGAATTGTGATGCTGAGTGTACACCTTAAATATATTTAATTTTTATTGTAAAAATAAAATGAATAAAATCAAATGTAGAACTTTAAAACTGCTGCTTCCATAACAGAATGGATTTCACTTGGACCTCAACTGCAACCAAGGGGAACCCAACTTTCTCACCACCCCAGAAGCCTTGTGCTGCTCCTCCTCTTTCCCAGACCCCTCTGGACTTAAGAGTCTACCTACCAAACAACTGATTAAGTGATAAATGTGTATTTCACGTTAGTTAGTGCTAACAAACTGACTTTACATAATTTGAAAAGCAAAGGCACTTGACATTTCAATTATTTAATTTTATTCTGAATAAAAATAAGGCTTCTCTGAGACTTTTATCAACAGAAAACAATTCATGTATCTCCTCCAAGCCCTCGGATGTGGGACACAGGTGGGACCCCGAGCCTCAGGACCATGGCCGCCGATGTGGGTGAGTGGAATGCCACGTGGCATAAGGTGGCACCCAGAGGAGCCTGTGTGCATGCCACCACCGCATCACCCGTCCCGGAAATGGGGATGCGAACTCAGTAACGGGAAAGCCCTGCCGCTCGGCAACCCATCTCCTGAGCACAAACCACGTGGACTGAGATCAGACGCTAACTGTCTCAGGGGTTATTTCACCACCTTCTACAAAATAAGAAATTGTTGCGGTCACAAAACTTCACCATCAAACATTAAAACACCGAGTTTAAGACAACCTACATAACGATTCTGTAAATCAAATTCATAGCATGAACTAATCTCTCTGCTTCACAAGTCAAAAATGCCTGCAGTCACTACAAAACAAAGAGTAAGAAACCAAAGGAAAAGACACGGACGTTTGGAAAAGCTCTCAGTAGGAAAGGAATGAACCGCAGGCCTCTCTTACGGGGAAACGCCGGAAGAGCTCGCGAACACTCCGTTCCACCTCTGCCCACTACTATTCAGTATCTGCGGCCTTTAAAGTGACCCACCTTCCCAACTCCTCGCAAAATGTCTTTGCCCTGATGATGGCTAGTGAAAAGAGAAACTATGCCATGGAGGGAAGACCCAGGAAGTGACACCTGGACAAAAGGCGCACCTACACAGCCGCCCTCCCCATGAATGGCAGGTGCAGTGGGGTTCAGGTATCCACAACAGATAAGGACTACCCAAGCCTTGGCTTGCAGACACGCTTAAGCACCTGAACAACCTAAAGTCCCACTGCCAAGTCTGGTCCTGATGTGAGAAGTAACTCCACAGTCACTTTAAATAAATCATTCAGATGGCACCTAAGAACAATGTGTCACCCAAACCAGTAACATTATACACATAAAAGCAGACTTACAACAATTACCATCGTCTTGATTAATCTTATGATTGAAACGTTTAATCATTCATTTCACTTGTAATCATTATCTTTTATCACTGACCAACATGCAGTTTTAATGTCCCCTTCTATTATTTATACTGGACATTTTAGGGTTACATTCTAAGGTTGTATTACACGTTTCATGGAATTTTAAGTAAGTCCTTAAATTTTAAAAAGCTAACCAGTATATTCATATGTGCTCTATCTACATAAAGAAACACTGTTAAGGATTCATACAAAACTAACACCAGCAGTTACTTACGGGGGGGCCCACAGGGCTGACAGGAAGGCATGGGGTGAGCTTCTCAACGCACAGCTTCTTACGCTGTTTTGATTTTGAGTCATCTCAGTGCAATACCTGTTCAAAGCACACGTACCTACATAGAAGCTGCCCGAAAATCACATACAGATGAATTAGCCTGTCCTATCTCTGTTTCCAGTTTACATAAAAAGTAGCACAGAGGGAAGCACAGCTGTCATTTTTAACCCCATACTTTCCAACACGTCCTTTGAACTCATAAATTCTGATCTTAAAAAAATAAGGCTTTGGTTTTCTGTTTGTTTGTTTTAAATCCTAAGAAGTCAAAGCTTTTCAATACAGGGTGTAGCCCCCCTCCCAAGAATTCATTTCTAAGATTCTCAACTCACATTTTGGCCCTGTTGCCTAAACCAGTACTAAGTGCTGAATGATCCCATAAATGTGCTACCACAAGTGAGCTAATCCGGTCACAGCGATCGCTCTCCCAGGACCAAGCCGCCCGGGAGGTGCCGGGCGCACACCGCACACGACACGGAGCAAAGGCAACGAAGGCAACGTGTGAGACGGCGTACAGACGCAGAGAGCAGGAGACGGCCTGGCTTCCTTCTTCCTCAACAAGCTGGAGAAGCTTCCAGTTTCTCCCACAGTTCTGCCAAATCCCGGGTAGCACCGTCTCCCTGTTCGCCCAGTTCCGACCACCTCGCACGCCATTTCTGATATCGCTTTCCATTTCCCACACCACACCTCGCATTTTTAATGAAATGCATCCTGTTAACACTTTTCCTGTATCAAAAACCATGATTACCCACAGGTCTGCGGGCTTGTGCTTACAGACCTCCCCCTACTGCCAGCCCCCATGCGTGCGCTAGAAAAGGCGTGGTGGGCCTTGCAGTACTCAGAAATGCAAAACTATTTTAAGATTTTTATGAATAACCTGCAAAAATAACAGAACCCAACGTCAATTATAAACGTGAAATTCCACACCACTCCACTCTCACGTTATTATCATTACTATAAACTCATAAAAGACATGACAGCAAAAATACCTTCACAAATGAAACTTGGGGGTGTTCTCTGGCTAACTCTGCCATCACATCGTTCATCTGCGTGCACTGGGGGGCCCATGGTGCCCAAAAATGGACAACAAGGAGCGATCTGTAAATCAATAAAACAGTTTTTAAAAATTATGGTATCTTCAGAAATAAGCAATTACTGATATAGATTAAATTCTATCACCAAAGAAAAACTTTATGAAAACTGCTTGAATTGCTCTTGTACTGTTAGAATTTTGTAAATTAAAACAGACTGAAAAATAAAGACTTGCAAGGTCTCGAGAATGTTCTAGATGAATTTTCAAGTCAATGTATTTCTCGAGTCAATACTTAGTGCATACGAAGTGATTCTGAATACTCATCCATCCCAACTAATAGTCTTGTAAATCCACTGTATTTTCAGCCCTTAGGAAAGACGGAGACTGGATTTCTGCAGTTGAGTTAAAATGCTTGTGAAAAATGACTGTAAACACACGGTTACTATTAATGTTAGTATGCACCTTTTTAAACATGGTACTATGATGAAGGGGCAAAATCGTGCCCACAGGAACAGAAATAAAATATTGAAAATGAAAGCACGCGAGCAGAAAACACGGGAAAAACGGAACTGCTTTTTACAAAGACAAAGTTTTACATTTTGCTACAAAAGATTTTGTAAAAACTGATAGTATCAACAGACAAAACAGCGGATTAATAAATCGTTGATAAACTTCTTAGGAACCTTAGTGTGTGTATATATATCAACTATTTTCAAAAAAAATTATCTTGGCAAAGATACCTTTAAGTCTATCCTCATATCCAACTGAAAACCCTTCAGTTTTATAGAATTCTAAATTCAAATATAATTAATACCGACCCCCCAAAAAAACATAAACAATCAGGAAGAAAAAAGGTTTTAAAATAGATTATTAAACGGAGAGAGGAGTCAAGGACACCCAGCCTGTGGAGCGACACACTGAGAAACAAGAACAACACGGGTGAGAGAGGAGCCGCCGCCATCAGCACCAGGGGAGCAGAGGCAGAGGGAGGCAAGGGGGCTCCCAGGGCAGGAGGGCAGGAGGGCAGGACCAGTGACGCTGGTGCCGCAGACCAGAGCTGACTCCAAGTTCCTGGCTCAGGACTGATGGCTAATGATGGCACCAGCCAGGAATCAGAGTATAAGAACTGCCACCCGATAGGAAAGGAGCTGGTGATGGTTTGCAGCTCAGGCAAGAAGTCTGCACTTGACCTGCAGATTTGGGAACAGAAAACTGTCAGTGCTGGCACCATTGCAGCGGGATAAAGAGGCCAAGGTCAGAGCCTCTGGGGCTCCTCAAAGCCTATGTGAAGTTACAGTCAGGTAGAAAAAAAGGAGACCAGATGGTGGACCAGAGAAGGGGCCCAAGAGGTACAGCAAGATGACAGGGCCTCCCAGAAGCCAAGAAGGAAGCAGTGACCATCACCCAACGCAGCAGAAGAGGACAACTGGCACTGGTGGGAGGAATTCCAGCGGATGGCAGAACAAGCCACAGGGCGTGTACGGAGGTACCGAACTGGAGATGAGGACACAGAGGCTGCTAGAAACCTATTCCTTCAGAGACTGGGCTCTAAACCCGGAGGGAACTAAGTGGAGGCAAAGACAGGGTCAAGGAACGGGCTTTTTTTAGTACAAGAAAGTCTGGACAGTTTATTTTGGAGGGGGCACGGCAAACGGACAGGGAGAGGCTGAAGGAGACACATGAGATGGCTGAGGGGGCACGGTCTCAGCGGGGGCAGGAGAGGGGAAATCAGAGCAGAGAATTCACCTTGAGAAGACCCTGTCCCCTCTGCATCAGGAGCAAAGGAATGAAGAATGGGTAAAGCCAGGTCCACATGCAGGTGTTGGAGTGGGGACAAGCAGGCGAGCTCGGGAGATGCTTCTGGAAGTCCTGTTCTCCCAGGTGGGAAGCAAAGGAAAATGGAGGACAGGGGTCAGAGACAGGACTGACGCAGAAGGGAGGGCTGTCCAGGGGCACACAGAGAGCAGCAGGCTCTAAGGCAGGGGTCCAACCTTTCGGCGTCCCTGGGCCACACATAAAAACACACTCACACCAACGATAGCTGAGGAGCTAAAAGAGGCCCGGGCGTCATTTTCTTAAGGTTTTAAGAAAGGTTACGAGTTTGTGTGGGGCCACATGCAACTTAAAGGCCACAGGTTGGATGGGCTTGCTCTAAAGGAAAACCCACCCAAGGCGGGAAAGGACACACTCAGAAGCTGCAGCGCCCGGCAGCTATGGGAAAGACAGCCCTCGCCTCATCCAGGACCACTTCCTCCTCCTGTCAGGCAGACGTGGCCCAGCCTTCCCTGCGACCGGGAGGGGCCCTGAGTTCTGGCTGGAGGGACGCAGGCCGGAAGTGATCTACCTGGCCCTTCCAAACCCTCGGGCGTGAGCCTCTGCCCCCTCCAGCAGAGGACGCAGGGGGAACCCAAGGCCTAAGGGATGGTGAGAAGAAACAGAAGCCCCCAAGGGACCTGTGCAAGAGTGTTCACGGCAGCTTCGGACAGCATGCCAAACCCCGGAGGGACTGCTGTCTGAGTACACACAGAGCCAGCCCGACTGTGGGAACATGCGACAACATGCATGAACCTTGAAAACATCCCAGACACGGAAGACCAGGCAGGAGCTGTGTGCTCCACGGACATGACGTCCCCAACAGGCGACCGAGTCTAAGTGACAGAAAGAAAGCAGATCCAAGGTGGGGGTTCCTGGAAAAGGGCTCAAGAACTTTCTGGGCTCTCTATCCTTGTTGTGAACAATGGTTACTCATGTGTATACAACGCTCAAACCTCACCACGCCTGACCTACGCACTTCATTACAGCACGTAAGCTAATGCCTCAACGTTTTTAACCCTTGGCTGTGACACTGGGACGTATCCGAATGATACTTCCATCCCCTGACTGCGCTCGAGTGTACCCCACAAGCTCAGGACACTTCTCTTTTTTGAGGGAAAGGCAGGTGTTTGCAAAAGAAAACAAACCGCGTGTTATTGGGCTATGTGCCCTGGAAATCCAGCAATGTGTGCGGCTCCTTGTTTTGAGAATTATCACCCAAAAGTAAAACATTAAAAAAATCCCATCAGTGTTCCGGAAAGGAAGTTTAGGAAAGCAGATGTACATTTTTCTATATTTTTGCATTTTTTCAAGAATGAATCACAATAGAAAATTTTTAATCACTTATTTTTATAAAATGTACCACCTTAACTATATTAACTTAAAATGTAAATACTGTAATTATTATAAAATTGTTATTCAGTGTGAAAACTGTTCCAAGGACTTTCCTCCATTTACAAGATTTCTTAATACGTCTTCCTGTGGCTTGCACTGTCAACAACAAAGATGTTTTGTGTGTCATACTGTGTAACATTTTGCAATAAATTTTTTATGTCATCAATGCCATTAGATTCTAATTTATCTACCCTTAAATCTAATGGATGCCACTTAGAATGCTATATTTTTTGCTAAAATTCAATATAATGGTAAATTTATTACAATGTAACAAAAATTTAAAATAAAAATGTCATTTATATACAAAGCAGCTCAAAATGTTATTATAAATGCATAAAAGAGTCAAAATATCAACTTTTTATTTATTTATTTATTTTTTTGGCTTTCTGACACATTTTGAAAGAAAAGCTTAAAGTCAATTAATGCAGTGAAAGGGTGTGAAGTTAGGATACCACTCATTACCAGATTGAGAAGATGTTTAAAATGACAATATCCAATGATAAAAACAATGGAATGAGAGAAGCACTTTCATATCCTGCTGGTTAAAATTAAACTGGAACCTTTCAGAAATTTCTCACACACTTTCAAGTATCCATCCTAAGAAAGTAATTAAAGTTGCAAAGGTTTAATATGTATGAATACTTGCCCATTATTTTACATAGCAAGTAACTGTAAACCATTTTTGTTCAACAAGTTTTTTAAATAGTCTTATAATAAAATATTATAAAACCATGAAAAACAATCACATGTCAAAGAATTTTTAATGACGTGGGAAAATGCTCACAATATGATTACCTTTAAAAAAAAATTAAAACAGATTACCAAACTGTAAAAACAGGTTTAACAATATGAGACCATGCAAAATGAAAATAGACAAGTACTCAAATCCAACTTAAATTTCATTACTACTAACGTAGCTGTGAAAAGTTATTTGACTTCTCCTAACTTCCACATCTATAACATAGCAGTAAGTAATGCTGGAATGTCGGGAGGATCAAACAAAAATATTAAAATTATCTACAATATTCTCATATTTAGATGCTTAACTTCCACTTTCCAATTCAGTGCTTGGTGCCTAACATCCTAAGGGCATAAACCTGAAACACACATAAACTCCGGCTTCGTCTCCGTGGACAGCCCACGGTGCAGGGTGCACTGCTAAAGGAAAGCTTCAGAGCAAGGCCAGGTTCATATCCTGACCGAAGTCATTTTAGACAACGTAATGAACCTCAGTTCTTCATCAGTACAATGATCAGTGCTCATTAATGGTTGTTTCTACTATTACAGGTGTTCTGCTCCTACAGTTATTCATCTGCAGATAACACCAGCTACCAATTCTTAAACACTATCACACACTAGACTTTATAAAATGTTTTACAAATAGGCAAAACCTTAATTATTCTATAAATGGATATTAACATCCCCACTGTACACACCAGCTGAGGTTTCATTAATATATAAACACGATTTAAATGACTGAAGCAAAGAAAATTTTTTAGTTCATAGGAAATTTTAAAATTGAGAAGTGAAGATTTGGAAAGCAGATTTTAATGATTACATTAATGAATGTGATTTAATGTTCTTAAATGCTGCAGAGGTTTGTTCCTTGCACAGGTTGCAGGCATCATTTCCCAAGTGCCCATTTAAATTATCGCTATGGAAAAGGTACACTGTTCTGGACATTTCGCGTACAGACCGGTGACAAGAATACATCCAAATGGTATCTACGTGTAAAATTTTACTGACTGTGACATTTTAAGAACGTCCATGTTTTAAAAAAAAATTAAACATAAAAACTAAAATGTCAAGCACACAAAAAGCAAAATAGCCTTCCAGATGGCAGTAAGTTCCTTTACTGAGGGCAGGTCCACACACGCCCACTCATTTTAAGGGGTCAGCTCTGCACTACGTTAAGATCCATGGTGTGACGTATGAATCAGAACCCACCATGCATCCGTGAGTGACAGTCCTTTGAAAAACCATTTTCTGCTAACCCTGAAACGCCCAGAGCAGTTTTGGTTAATACTCTTTAACTCCATCACCTCCGTTAAGCACGGCCAACGACAGGACAGTAACGCCCACTCTCCCCATTTTCAGCGAGAGCAGGAAGCCCCCCCCCACCCCCAGGTCTCACCTGCATCGACCTCAGCTACTCCCCCAGTCAGAGCAGTGCCTGGCTCTAGTTCAAAGTCGCCGGCAGAATTCCACTGCCTTCAGGTGGGAAGCAGCTGATGTGTGTGCACTCCATGCACCCTGCCCCACCCCGAAAGTGCTGCGGGCTAACGCTGAGTGCTCAGCCCGCCGGACAGCGCAGGACGCTCCGGTAGGCGCGGCCGCTCCTGCGGTCCTCCCACGCGGGCGTGGGCACTGTTCCGACCCACCGCACCGCGGGGGAAACTGAGGTCTGGCTAGGAGCCCCGCCCGGAGCGACGTGGCCGGCCAGAGGCTGAGCAGGGGGCTGGCTCCCAAGCATGGGCGCGGGTGCTCCCACCTCACCGCCGGCGACTGCCGTCCCGGGAGGGAGGACCCCGCACAGGGAGGTGCGGTCTGCAGTGCGGAGCTCCGGGGCGCACCCGGGAGCGCTCAGACACCTCGGGGCTGCCATCGGTCCCCGAGCTCGGCCCTGGGCGCCCCTGCGGCTGCCCTTGTGACGTCCTCCGCGGGCTGAAGACCCCGCGGGGCCAGCTCTGGACACGGCATTCTGCCCCCGGCCGCCGGGAGGGCTTACGCGGGAGCGCTGCCCGCCTGAGACGCCCCTCCTGGAGGCGGGCAGCCGCGCCGCCTTCCTCTGCCGCTCGCCGGCGGCCCGGCGGGAAGAGACCCCGCTCCGCCGCCGCCGCGGCGGGGCGCCGGGGCGCCAGGGCCCGAGGGCCGCGCCGGCCGCTGCTCCGCCCGGGCCGAGGCGAGCCGCTCCGCCCGCGAGGCCGGCCTCCGCCACGATCCTCACCCCCGCCGCCCGCCGCCCCGCTCACTTGGCTCGGAGGCGCAGAAGCTCCTCAAACTGCTGGGCTGAGCCGACCTCCACGGCCACCGCCTCTGCCTCCGCCGTCCCCGCCGCCATGCTGCCGCCGCCAGACCCGAGCAATCGAGCGGCGGCGGCGGCGGCCCGATGGGGGCGGAGCCTCCGGCGGCTGTGCGCGGGGCCCCGCCCCGGCCCGGGCCTGCGCCTGCGCCAGTCCGGACAGGGCCTCCCGGGGACGGCCTTTCCGGCCGCTCAGAGCGAGAACGCACTGTTCCCGGGCCCCCGTGTCCGGCATGCCAGGAATTCCGCCTTCGGCGCTTCCTGCTGCGGATCTTCCCTGCGGCTCCTACAGCAACTGGGAGAAGGGGGTGCGTGTGCTAGGAGTGCAAGCGAAGTTTGCTTTGTACTTACCAAACCATAAACATGTAACCTAAAACGAAATTACACCAAAAAGGAGATGGATGGGGTCGGGAAGGAGAGGTTGCGCCATCTTGGAACCTCAGCGATGACAAGGAGCTTTGAACTCGGCCCTAAAGGTCCTGAACCTGAGTCACCGTGTGTCCAGGCACGTACGTCCCAGCGGTGCCACCCTCCACCCACTGTGACCTCGAAGCAGCAAGGCCTGGGCGGGAGTGCAGCACTGCGGCCCGGCCCCAGGACCCCCACACTTCTCTCACTTGGGCCTCTGGGCCCCTACACCTCGTAACCTCGAGCCTTTCTCTAGCTCCCTTGGCATCCCTCCTTAACCTCGACTCTCCGAGTGGTGCCCTCCCCGACTCCTGTTTATGCCCCAACATGCACTCTCCAGCCTGAGTCATCTCCAACGTGCCCTGAGGATCCGCGGTCAACACTAAGGAAACCTCCATGGCAAGCCCCTCTGTCCCCAGAGCCAGCATCCATCACCTTTGGGGAGGGGCATCTCCTGTTGGAGGTCCCCAAATACACCGGGCCTGTGCTCCCACTAGGACATGAGAGGCTTCTCCTGGACAGGCTTTGAGGGCAGGCCCCATGCGCCGCTTCTACCCACATCACCGTATCGGAACTGTCCTTGTCTCCTCCACCAGCTCGGTTCTCATCAGGGGCAAGGACTCTATCCCGGCGCCTCCATCGGAGCCGGCTGCATCCCATGCTCCATGCACGCTCACGGCAGATTTCGTCGTACCAAAACAAGGAATACACCTCTTTAATAGTTTCTAAATCAATTGCATGGTGATAACATTTTGGATATATTGTGTTCTGTGAAATGTCATTAAATTTACATTTTTTACCTTTTAATGAGGTTGCTGGACGTTTTAAAAATTATATAGGTGACTTTCATTTGTGGCTCATTTTCTATTTCTCCTTGATAGCACTGTTCTAGTCACTGAAAAAGCCCATTACACGAGTACCTCACTGTGAAAAATAATGTTACTGAAAATGGTAAATAACAATATTTAAAATACAACAGGAGAGCGATGAGGAACTGTTTCATATCCTGACTGTGGTGGTGGATATGTAAACTTAAACATGTGATAAAATCGCACAGAACAAAATCTATACAAATGAGTACAGGCGAAACTGGGACCCCTGAAAAAGACGGGTCGATTGTGTGACTAGCAGCATTCCGGTTGCGATGCTGTACTAGTTTTGCAAGATGCTATCTTTGGCAAAAGTGCACACAGAATCTCTTGGTACCATTTTGAATACCTGCTTGTGATGCTACGTTATTTAAAAATAAGGTTAGATTTCTTTTTAAGTGAAGAAAACTTAAAGATTACTATGAAATAAAATGCAGTGGGGGGAAACCGCATGTTGCAAACAGGATTAGACTCCAATAACCATTTTTAAAGAGAAGTATATGTAAACAAATTAGAGAACTATAGGTAGCTAAATGTAGCATAACGAAGGTCTTCAGAAGAATGTGCCCCAAAGTGTTAGGAGAGCTTGCCTCCCAAGAGTGAAAATAGGGGTGCTATAAAGGGAGGGCCTCCACTTTTCACATTAGACACTTCTCAGTGTCATTTGCATTTTTTCAAAGAGGGGACTGACTTTACAATTTAAAAAATAATGAAAATGTAATGCACCAGGGAAATGTGCTATATGACTTTTCCAAAAGTGGTAACTTTTGTAGTTACCACTGTGGGTAGGCTGACCGGAAGTACCGTTTTAAACGGGACAGAAAACAACGGCACTGTCCCACTTCAAATGGTTCGTATGGCCAGCCTAACTATTGGTATCAGCAGATGATCTCTGAGCTTTAAAATGCTCTGACTTAAGCAACAAAGAGTACTCCTTTCAGCCTTGAGCCCCAGCCACATTTGGGGGAGCCGCTGCATCAGAGTTAAAGTGTACAGGTGTGCACAGGCGTACAGTGCTTTGCAGCCTTGCAAAGCCCTTGCACACACATACCAGCATTTATCATTCCATGTTTCCTTCAGCTGGTGTAAAAACATTGCTCCGTACCCCCACTTTATAGCTAAGGAAGCTGACATTTACTGCTCCTACGTAAGCAAGGAAGTATTGTCGCCGTGCCTTTCTGATGACACATCGCTCATTCTGGTGGCCAACCGGGGAGGTGTGTTCTGAGGCAGGGCACAGTGCTGAGTTCTTGGTGGGCACACATAACCCAGCGTGGCGTGCAGTGATGGCCAGCGGAATTGAGGACTTGGAATGAGTCCCCAGCTGTCAGGGTCTTTGCACCCCCCCACACACACACGAGGAGCTGAGAGACACGGGGTACCAGGATAGAAGGGGTGAGCTGGCTTGCCTGCACGAAGCGCGGCACTGAGAGGTGCGTCATTCAGGTGAAGTGGCCGCTTCCTTTCCTTTAAGAGAGGCTCTTAAATTCCAATTACTCCACCCCTGAAGACCAGTTGAGAATAACCCCAACTGGAGGGAATTAGTTTCCTTAGGAATTTCACTGTTACAAGATTAATGGGGCCCCCTGCAGAGAAATAGTAAAACTGTAAGTACAGTAGATTTGCACCTGAAGGATACATATTTTAATTTCTGTTCTCAAGCTGCGATAACATCTTCTGGAGCTACTATAAAAAGCATAAATGAGCCCCCGCGCATCTGCAGAGAATACGCTGACAGAGCTCCCCGGGAGGAGTCTGCACAGTGCTGGCTCAGGCTCTGTCCACACGGAGCTGGGGGCCAGGGGTGTGTCCAGGGGCGTGTCCAGGGGTGCCGTGACCACACCTGGCCACCAGGCTGGGAAGCACCCAGTAGGTGGACTAAAGCCCAGAGCAGAATCCCTGGACCAGGTTCTCCTAAGCCTACCCCATCCACACAAACCCTGGCACTGCCCTTGCTGAGTGACTGCTGACCTGGATGTGGAGAGGTGGACAGTCTGCGTCCCGCCCTCCAGATTCCCCACAGGAAACATCACCCCACCGTCTATCAGCTTCAGTGACCCCAAGAATAGGCCTTGTGAAAGGTGTCTCACAAACCATGTTGGGACCAATCAAGCGACCAGCCCTCCTCCTTAGCCCAGGGGCCAGGCTGACAACTGGGATGCCCCAACTGGGACAGGGAAGATGGAAGGTCTGCGAGGTTCCCTCTGCCAACCCTTGGGACCCGGCCCAAGTCAGCCAGTTTTCCGTGTTGTCTTCTTTACTAGGAAGCGCTTCTACTTGAAGATCTCTATGTTTATGCTGGTTATGAAGGTTGTTTATGCTGTCATCGCTAGATTTTTATTGGTTGTATTTTTGCCATACTTGCTTGAAAAATAATAATTTTCAAAGAAAAGAATTACATATCCAGTAAACTAAATAAGTCTCATGTTTATTAGGGACCTCTGACAGCTCCTCAAACGTGAAGAGAGATCGTGAAGCGGTGAATGGACAATTTATGTTCAAGCTTATTTGTAAAACATACTTCATCTTGGCTCTACCCATAAAAATATATTCCATTTCTTTTCAGAACTGTGTTATCTGGTGGTTTCACGGCAATCCGGTTTCCTCTAAGAAGACAAGACTGCTGGATAGGCAGGTATCCACTGACCTGGTCTAGTGTGGGCTGAATGTTCCGGGGTTGCATGCACAGGGGGGAAATGTGGCCAGATCCTGTAAGGTCTTCTCCAGAGGAAACGTAAGACAAGGAGTTCACAAATCTTCCTGCAATTGCTGCAATCTCCAAAAGCTCTTTAGTCAAAATAATGTTGAAACATGGTTTCGAATTGTTTACAACTCATCAGAAAAACACCTCCCTCTGGAGGGCTGCCTGCCCATTCGCCATCCCCGCGTGCTTTCTCGTTTCCGCTCCCGCCCAGGACAGCCGGGGGCGGGGAGGCGTGCAGGGCCGGCTTCCGGCTGCAGGTGGCACCAACCGCCTCGGCGGCCCGCGAAGGCGCGCGCGCCCTTTGTTGCGCGCTTTCCCTGCGCAGCCGGGGGGGCCCCAGTGCCGCACGGACGCAAACCGAGGACGTCCGTGCACGCGGCCTGCCGACCCGCGCCCCCGCCAGCCCGGAACGCCTCGTTGCCGCCGGCTGTGCGCGTGCGAGCCTGCGCTGCGCGCTGTCACCTCCACCGGCGCCCGTGTTTGCCCGTGTCGTCGCCCCGGGCGCGGGGGCGGGAGCCCTGCTCCTCGTGGGCGGTCGGGATCACCACGCAGGTCTCTCTGCAGCTGGCGGCGCCCTGCTCCGGCCGCGGCGGGGCCTGGCCAGCTGTCAGCCGCTGCTCCCGGCGAGCTCGGGGCCCTCGGGGAAGGCGGTGACATGGTGACATGGTAAAATAACCCTGGCCTGCGTGCCCGGTTTGGATTTGCTTCAGAGTTGGAAAGCAGTCCCCGCTCAGAGGGTCTGCAAACGGGCCTGGCGCCTCGGATTGCGATGGCTGGGCTGCTCTTTGGTGGAAGGATTCCTTCCTAGAAGCAAACGTGGAAAGCGACAGGCAAACCCGGGTTTCTAAAGGACCCGGGCCCTGTGGCCGGGAGGATGTCTAACGTGGTGGGCCGGTGTTTCACCATCTGGCGATAGAAGGGGAGCTAAGGTTCACACCTCCCTGCTCCTGTCCTCTCGTCAGAGTAGAGCAAAAGCTTGCTGTGACCCCATTATTGTCCTGTGTGTCCACTGTGCTCATTCCTGTGAAATGCATCCACTTCGTTGTAATCAGAAGAAATCTCTCATTTAAAAATTTCTCTGCCGGCCTCGCCTTACTTTCTGTGACACACCTCCTATGTTCAGTTCATGTCCGCAGAACTGAGAACTCAGTGACAGGAGATGCAGGGAGCTGTCACCTTCCTGACGGCCCTGACGTGACGGGTGACGCCTGGTGCCAGCAATCTGAGGGCGAGAGTGGCGCTGAGTCCCCGCACGGGCCGCCCAGCCCAGGTCTGCAGCAGCTGCCGCCCTGAGGGCCATGGGACAGGCAGGGAGCTCCCCGGGGCTCCCCGTCACGGCCCCTGGGGGGAGCCCCCCACAGGCGCACCCTCTGCACTGCTGGATTTGATTAGATGCTGGGTTTTATCCTCACTTCTGCACACCCTGCCTCACAGCCCGAGGTGACCGTGCCCCTCCTCAGTGTGCTCGGGCCAGGGGACTCCTGCCCACTCCCCTGGCCTTCCCGCCCGCGAGTCAGGTCGTTGTGTCATTCATTCCTCGCCCAGAGCCGGGTTGTTATCGGCCAGCACCGCATTGACCCTACAGAAATAGGTCCTTTCAGGAGGGGCATGAGTAGCAAAGAACGGCTGTCTGGAATACCTACCTGCTCACTAACAGCGGGGAAAAGCCGAATTCCAGACGCATCCCACGGCCTGTGTACCCCCGTCTGTAAATGAAACCTCCTGATTTCGGGAGCTTTAACACTACTCAGCAACCTCGTTGGAGGCGGTTTGTCTCTTATTTACCACAAGAGTGAGTTTGTGTGCCTTTGCTTTTGTTTCATAATTTCAAATAGCCAGAAAATATTGCATTCACTGGCAATCAATTTGACTGATAAACAAGGGGTTAATAAAGACCCCCGTAGAAATAAAGAGAAGGTGAACAGCAATATATCTTCCATGATGCCTTCTTTCAGCTGTGCATAAAGAGAGCAAGCTTGTTTACTTCTCCCCAATAAGTCTTCTCCCCTTATTTTCTACACCTAGTGAGTCATTTATAATCCTTATTATTTCCAACCCACACAGCAACGCGGCATCAGTCATATTTCCACGTGCCGGGGGTTTCTCCGTACTGTGCTGTGAGAGCTGAGAGGCAAAACACGCCATAACTTATGTGCAAATGCATGCCGAAAGTGGATTGTGAAACATAACCAATGTGACTTCACACACTTGCAAATAAAAAAATTTTAGGACAAAATATAAAACATGCTAAGATTTCAATCTGTTGTTGAAACAGGGCAGAGCACAGAGGTCCGCTGCGCTCTGACCTTCCAAGCATTACCAAGAGGTTAAAAGCAGGCCTACGTTACTATACAATGAGATACAGTGAGTGTTTTCTGGTCAACCCTGAAGCTGCTGGCTATGAGAAGGCACACTTGTGGTTTATTAATACTTTAGTTTATCTGCAGCACCTACGAAGAAATGCCACACGCCAGCCTCTAAGATCCTTGCCTTCTGTATGTAGCAGGTGTTACAGTCACATTAGGCACAGGGCACATGCATTACCCAGCATCCTGGGGGTCTCATTCGCACTGGTCACAAAGTCTTCCAGTGGTAAGTAATTACCTACTTTAGGCCACCCCTGAATAGCACATTGGCAATGCCAGGACATAATTTAGGGCACTGGCTGAGACCTCATAGGTCTCCAAGTAGAGATATTATTTTGAAAGTTGAAACGCAGTGGGTTATTTAAATGTTTTGCCTTAACGTAGCATGCCTAGATTATAAGGATTGCAGTTAGAAAAATCTGTCACGTACCGAGTCGTGCCATACAAAAATACAGTCTGAGCGAAAATGACATTGGAACAAATGACCCTCAGCAGAACGACATCTGCTGGCCTAGAGAGGGGACGTGCCCCAGCCCACCCCCTCCCGGGGTAGCGTGCCCTGTCTGCAGTGAGTGGGCCATGCGGTCACCTGTGGCTGCGGAGCTGAAGAACGGGCAGGAGATGAGGGCCAGGCCGGCCCAGGGACGGTCCTGAGCGGCCACTCCTCAGGAACGTTTTGGTGAGAACTTGGACATGTAAGATGCAACTGCAAAGACGAGAGGTGGAGTGGTGGCTGGCTTGGGCGCTCGCACTGATTTATGTCCCACTGAACATCCCAGAGACGTGGGGTGTCTTTACTGACGGCAGCTCAGAGCAGGCAGCAGGGCGGGGCACGTCTCCTGAAGGTGTCATGGTTGAAGCAGATGCCACACAGCTAACTGCCAAACTCATTCACTCACCAGCCTTGTCCTGAGTACCCGCTTGGGGGCCCTAACAGTGCTGGACACTGGGGACACAGATTCTCAGGAGAATGCCCTTGTCACCTCAAATGCAAAGGTGGGTGATTCAGAACAATGACTACTGGTGACCTGTATGACAGAGGCTCACCTGGGGACAGCCGCTCCAGGCCCTGTACTCCCCGGCAGCCCCCAGAGACTTGCCCGTGAAATTAGGGCCCTTGGGGCATCTGGTGGTGCCAGAGCTCGGGTTTGCTTTTTTGTTTCATCAAACTCCCCATTTTCAGGCCGACTGCAGCTCACTAGGGCGACATTGCAGGAGACCCAGGATATGCTGGGCCGCGAAGGCAGAAGTGCAGGCGGACTTGTGTCTGAATCCAGGCTGGCCACTTCACCCGCTCAGCCTGTTTCTCTGCCCGAACACCAAGGTAACCGGCAGCGCTGCGGTGAGGAGCAAATGGAATTGAAGGTGCAGAACTGACTACTGAAGTCTCTGCCGCCATGTGGGCAGTTCTGTCCTAAATGCAGGCCTGGCTCTGTCCCCCAGGGGACAGAACACCCACCAGTAAATGAGAGGTGCCCCCTAGTGACGAGTGCCCAGAGGACTGGAGCCAAGCCCCCAGGAGCAGGCGGGTGGCCGCTCTAAACTGGGTGGGCTTGGCTTTTCTGAGGAGGGGACGTCCCCTCAACATCCGAAAAAGCTGTTGCAGATTGGGGGCAGTGATTTCAGGCAAAGATGATTAACATTGTTATTGTAGAAACTACAGAAACAATTTCAAAGAAAAAAAATTCTCATATAAACTTATACTAGGGCAGTTCCCTGATGGTGCAGTGGCTTAAGGCTTCGGCGCTGGCGCTGTCAGTGCTGCGGCCTGGGTTCGATTCCCAGTCAGGGAGCTACCCACATACCAAAAAGCAAACAAACAAACAAACAAAAAAAACCGAAAACTTATACTAGTGCCCACGGAAGTGCTGGGAATTTTTTAATAAGAGGGCAAGGAAGGGAAGCAGCATTTATTAAACACCTATTATGTGCCAGGTTCTGTGCGAGAGGAGACACTGTATATTCTCTTTTATATCCCAATGGCATGAACAGCTGTACTAAGTTTTAGAAGAGGTCATAAGAGTGAAAGGGGGCAGGGTAAGTCAACAGAAGAAAAGACGTGATGGCTTTGAACAGTTGAATCAAAATTACTGAACCCCATTCTCTCTGTGTCTCTCTGTCCCCACCCGACCCTCCACCCCGCCCTTGCCCAGGCTGAGCTGAGTTATTTAAGGTAAGCCACAGCTACTTCTTGAAGCTCTTACTTTTTTAAGGCTGAATGATATTCTGCTGTATGTGCACGCTACATCTCGTGTGTACGTGCGCGCTACATTTTGTGTGTACGTGCACGCTACATTTTGTGTGTACACTCAGCCTTTGATGGACAAGGTTCCAACTTGTCTACATCCTCGCCAACACTCGTCCTTGCTTTTTCTGTCATGGGCGTGACGTGGTATCTTACTGTGGTTTTGACTTGCATTTCCCTAGTGATGTTGACCATCTTTTCATGTGCTAATTGACTGTTTGTATAGCTATCACCTTTGGTGAAGTGTCTATTCCAGTCCTTTGTCCATTTTTTCATCGGGTTATTTGTTTTTCTGTTGAGTTGTCGGTGGTCTTTATGTATCCTGGGTATTAGCACCTTATCAGATAGATATATTATTTACAAATATTTACTCCATTTCATGGATTGCCTTTTCACTGTGTTGATAGTGTCCTGTGATGCACAAGTTTTTAATTTATTCTTTAATTTTATATAGTCTAATTTATCTACTTTTTCTTTCGGCGACTGTGTTTTAGTATCTTACTCAAGAATCCAGTGATGTGAAGCTTCTCCCCAATGTTTTCGTCTAATAGTTAATGCATTTAACATATTGAAATAATGTGTATAAAACATTTTATACATGTTTTATATTAAAGGTTTTAAAATTTTAGAATAGTAAGCATTTAAATATACTGGATAAACAATAGGAGAAGTTTCATATACATGTTGTGGGTGGTACCCGAATGACTGATGTTTGCTAAACAGTGTGCTAAGCTACACCGAATCCTTCTAAATATACCTATTGCTGTATATCGTGTTAAAGAAAAAAGTATTCGGGCCACTTGTTAAAAAATGGTACGGGATTTAATCGGGGGACCATCATAACAGGTACAGAGATCATTGTAATGGGGTTTTGCAGCAGGGGAGGGATTGGGCTCAACTCTGCATTCAAGGACAAGAGGGAATTTATAGGCAAGGAGCAAGGTCAGTGGATGGAAAATCACTCAGAGGAAACATCAGAGGTCAGAGGGGGCATTTTGTTGAACAGACCCAGCAGGACTCTTGCTGACGGCAGGCCAGGTGATCAGACATTACCTGAGGGCCACTGGAGGATGAGGAACCCCACCAGGTATTGGGGCAGGGCTGGTTTTAGCTAAGCTGACTTAGCAGGATTCTTGCTAAAACTGGACAGTGCAGAGGCGAACACAGAAGCCCAAAGTCAGGGCCTCGCTGAGGAGAGAACTCAGAAGCCTGCGTGGTTTGGTCAGGAGAGTGTGTCACCAGGTCAGGAGCTAAGCTTCGCCCCACTCCAACCCCATTACCCAGTGGTTGTCTCTAGCAGAGGTACTTCTGAAATACAAAAATGCTAAAAATTAGGTTTTCCTCAAATTCGGAACAAACATTCCAACATTTATTCTAGCTCCAAAGTTTATTTCCCTCTCAGCTTTGCAGATATGACATAGAACATTGTGTAAGTTTAAGGTATACAGGTTAATGATTCGATACCTGTATATATTGCAAAATGATTGCAATAAGGTTAACATGTCCATCACCTCATATAGTTAAATTTGAGTGTGCACATGTGTGCTGAGAACTTTAAAAATCTACTCTTAACAACTTTCAAATGTACAACACAATATTGTTAACTATAACCACTGTGCTGGGTATTATGTTGACTTTGAGAAAGAAGATACTTGCGAAGAAGGGTTCCTGGTGGCTGAGTTCAAGCTTAAAAGCACAGTCTACCCGCTGTTTCTAAACAGGGGCCTCTCATTCAAACTGCACTTCAGGGGGAAGCCGGCACTAAGCCTACGTGCACTACGTTGCCGCCCGTTGAGCCAGCCCTTATAAAGGAGTTCCTGGAATTGTATTTCAACCAATAGGATGAGACTTTCCCTGTCCAATGACGCCAAGCAGCTGTAGCCTACCACTCACAACATCTTCAGTAGCAAGGCAGTGCTTTTTGCACCAATCAGGGACCAGGGGCGGGGACTTCTTTCTATATAAGTCAGCTCCCCTGCAATTTGATGGATTTCCCAGGCTCCGAAGAGGTGTTTTCCTGGAGTTCTGCTGTGCCACGTTTGAGCTGTTTCCTCGGAGTTATTTCCTTCTTCACCACACTTCAAATCGGGAATTCCTGTTGGCGTTGAACTGGCACCAATCACTTGCTATTGGTTGACAATTCCATGTCCGGAATTTATTCATTTATAACTTAAAGGCCCCAAGGGTTTTTGCTGCAGCATTGTGGACTAGTTGTGGTATCAGTCCTAGGACGACGACTAGTAGTAATATACCGCTTAGTGATACTCAGTTTGTGTCAGGCCTTCTTCACACGTAAATGCAATGAGTCGTCATCTTTCCTAAATGATAAATTAGCTACTTGCTGCAGATCCCAGGTGGTGAGGCTTCACACGTTTAACCAGGTTAAGAACAAGGCTTTGTAATCAGGGGGCCATCAGCTGCAGAGCAATGGGAAACTCACAGCAACTCAGTGGAGACGCGGGAAGTCTGGAGACTGGTGGGCAGCTGCTGCTTCAGAAGCTCCTACTGCTGAACTTGGGTGCTTTCCCAATTCCCACTAGATCTCCCACCAGCCACCCTCATGGTGACAAGAAGGCTGCAGCAGCTCCAGGAAGCTTACCCTGGCAACAAGAGTGGGCAAGAAAGCAGAGCCCACCCACCCATCGACCCCCTTTTTAAACTGGAAGGAAACTCCTCCCCAGAGCCCAGCCCTTCACAGACCACCTAACTAGGTCACCCGCTCACCGCTGGGGGCGGGGGGGGGGGGGTAAAGGAGTGGTTTACATCAATTTTGGTTCATAAAAATTGGCTGGGCACTTTGCTGAGGGCGGGAGCCCCGCGGTGGGGAGGGTGGCGGGGTGTGGGGGCCAGCGAAGCCTGAGCACCCTCCAGCCTAGACAGGTGTGAACACACTCCTGGCC
Source organism: Lyroderma lyra (assembly GCA_004026885.1). Taxonomy (NCBI): domain Eukaryota; kingdom Metazoa; phylum Chordata; class Mammalia; order Chiroptera; family Megadermatidae; genus Lyroderma; species Lyroderma lyra. The sequence continues at coordinate 383 of PVJL010010335.1, read as the reverse complement.
CTGAGGAGCTGAGGGCAGTGGAGTTCGGCCCGGTGCTGGACCCGGGCTGAAGCCCGCAGTTTGTGAAGGACTGGGCGCAGAGCCCCTGCTCAGGAGGCGCACCGACGGTAGCCCAAGCCCGAGAGCATGAGCGACAAGGTCTCGGTTTTCCCTTCTGTATAGCCCAAAGGCCCCAGCAACTCAGCCTTCTGCGAAGTGGGGAGCCGCGGGGGCCTCCGGACCGGAAGCTACCGTGCAATGGGCAAAACCCGGCTTGAGATCGCGCAGCTCTCTCAGGTCACTCTCTCACGGAAGTGAGGGTGCCTCCCTGGGACTACAACTCCCAGAGACCCTTCAGCCTCGCCCACGCTGATTGGGTTCACTGTGCCGCCTATCAACCAACC
>PVJL010010334.1:0-50198 GCA_004026885.1 Lyroderma lyra | reverse complement strand
GTCTCCAGCCCCTCCTCCCTCAGACCCAGGAGTCCAGGTCTCCAGCCCCTCCTCCCTCAGACCCAGGAGTCCAGGTCTCCAGCCCCTCCTCCCTCAGACCCAGGAGTCCAGGTCTCCAGCCCCTCCTCCCTCACATTCATCAGATACCCTTCAAGAATGACTATGTCACATTAGGTGGTGAACTTATTATACAACAAGTTGACAAGGCACTGTAGAATTGTATGCCTGAAACCTATGTAATCCTTGCTAACAGATGTCACCCCAGTAAGTCTAACAATAAAAATAAATTAAAAAAAAGAAGTGACTATGGCCTCCTTGCACCCTGAAGGGAGATGGCTGGGCCCCTGGGCCAAAGCTGGTGCAGGACTGGTAAAGTCGCCAGGTCCCTGGGAATATGGGACAGAGTGGGGGTCTTGGGCAGCCTCCTCCTATAGTGGGAGAGGAGACTGTTGTCAGCATGTGCCCAGGGCCTGGGACCTGAGGAGCTGCAGCTCCCAAACACCAGGGGTCCACTATGCACAGGGTGATCTTCCCAGGGGTCTCTGCGGGCATGTTCCCCATGCCTCTCACTGTCAGGGTCTGTTTTACAGAGAAAGAATCAAAGCTCTAGAGACAAAAGCCCCTGGGAAGGCCCGACCTACACTAGGTGGGTGCTGAATCTGAGTAGGTCTCTGGGAGGCAGGTGGACTTGGATTCCTGGATCCTCAGGGTAAATTAACCCCCCAACTCCCTCACCTCTCCAAAACCGCCCATCTGGAGGGCGGGAGCCACGAGGGCCAAAAGCATGAAGTCATGGAAACTCAGGCTGTGAGAGGGGGGCCACACGTGCCCTGGGAACGGGATGAACTCTGGGCTCCGTTTATTTCCACCAGTTGTCATGGTGATGGGGGAGGGGGGTAAGGAGGGAGATGAGCCTTTCCCTTTCAAGGACCTGGCCCAGCACAGGCATCCGTGTGAAAGATGCCTGAGGCCTGGGCACCAGGGATCCAAGAATCCAGGCCCTGGGCCCTCCCTCCTCAGACCCAGGAGCACAGGTCCCCAGCACCTCCTCCCTCAGACCTGGGGGTCCAGGTCCTCAGCCTCTCCTACTAAGCAAGACCCCATACCCCTAGCCACGAATTCACAAGGCAATTTCAGGAAGGAGTAGAGTATACTAGTCTCTTCAGGTGGTTGCGAAACTGGCCTGGGTTGGGGGCTAAGGTTTGAGAATTCCTAAGGACACAAGCAGGGCAGAGGGCTGATGCCTGGGGACACAGTTGGGGAGTATTCAGAACAGAAACCACTGCCCAGGTGGAGAAACCGGAATCCACAGCCCCAGGACTCACCCAGACAGGAGAGTAGCTGTCCCAGTCTGCCTGGGACTGGGGGCTTCCTGGGCCCTGGCACTTACAGTGCTAAAACCAGGCCAGTGTAAACCAGCACAAGCTGGTCACCCTACACCCAGACAGGACCCACACCCAGCTCCCCCACTAGTTGACCCTGTGACTTGAGGTGGGAACATCCCCTCCCTGAACTTTAGATGCCCTAACGCTTCAGGCCTCCTCAGAACCTTGGTAGTGAGTTTATCAAGTGTTGGCCTGAGGTGGGAGAGGGATCCCACTTGAAAGGCACAGAGTGGCAAGGCCAGAGAGGCCTTTTGCAGGGTCCACACCAAGGGGATGCTGGGTAGTGAAATTTGGCCTGAAAAGCCGGGCTAGGAAATCCTTAACGATGGTCCAGGGGAGCAAGGGGCAGGAATGGTGGTGGAGAAAGGGGGACCCTGAGGCCCCTCTCCTGGGCTAGCCAACCTCTGAGACCCTACAAGGCCTCAGGGAAGAAGGACCTTCCTCTGGGTGGAAGAAAATGTCCCAGATGGCACTAGAGACTCTGCTGGACACAGGCCTGGGGGTGGGGAAAGAAAAAGAGGGGAGGAGTAGCACTTAGACCAGGGGCAGCAACTCCCCAGCTCACTGCCTAGAGTGCTTCCTGAAGGGAATTCTCCACACACACAGCCTCACTCCTTCACCAGCACTCTGCCATGGAGGGCCTGATAACTGACCCCATTTTACAAATAAGAAAACTGAGGCACAGAGAGACAAGACACTAATTCAAAGTCATAAAGTTGAGAAGCTGAGATCAGAACACAGAGCTAATCTGTTTTCCTCAACTGCTCATCTTCCTGGGAACCTCAGAAGTGGGCCTCTGCAAGCATCCCCCATCATCCTACTCCTTGCCAACCTTTCCTTCCCAGGGTGGTCTCTGGCTCTGTCAGTAACCAAAACCCAGGGGTGTGGCAGGGAGGAAAGGGCTGGGACTGGATCAATATTAGGAGACCAGAAGGGAGATGGCCTCATGGATAGGAGGAGGGGAGGGAGGTTCTTCTGTGACCATTCCTTGTCCCTGGTGGTCCCATGGGGGGTGGAGTAGCAGGAAAGAGAGGGAGATAGATAAAAGCACCCAGAACCAGAGAGAACCCTGGGGCATAATGTGGTCTGGAGGCAGCAACCAGGGTGTCTTGGAAAAGTACAAGTGCCCAGGTTATAGAGGGAGATGACTATCAGGATTCTAGAACCCTTGGGAAGGTGACATGATAGAGGATTAGGAGAGATGGCACAGTCAGTGGGAGGAAGAAGCTGCCCAAATCCACAGGAGGAGGTGGGATCAGGGCAGAGGAAGCAAGATGAACAGAGGATGGAGAGGTGGCCCAAAGCCAGGAAGAGGCAGGTGGTTTGAGGTTGCCCAGAAAAGAGGGGAGGAGGCAGGCCTAGTGAAGGGAAGGGGAGAGAGGGAGAGGAAGAGGTGCCTGCAGGAAAAACATCCCTGGGAGAAGCGTATGGTGGGAAGCAAGAGGTGACACAGGCCCAGAAAAGATAAATAAGAGGGGACAGGGTGGAACGGGACAGAGTGCCCCAGGCAAGGGGGGGTATCCATTTCCAGGGTACAGAGGCAGTGTGATCATTCAGCAAAGAGCATCCTTACACAAGAACAGATGGCACAGACCAAGGGGGAGGAGAAACTTGAAAGAAGTGGCATGAAAAGATCTAGGTCTAACCAAAGAGCTGGCCCAGGCCAGAGACCAGGAGAGGAGGCGGCACAGGCCCAGAAAGAGGATGTTCCTCAGTGAAAGTGGTACCTACCTGGAAGGAGGGGACAACAGCGGGCCAGAGAGAGTACCAGTATTACTGGAAGAGGTGGCAGCATTAGATGCCAGACCAGAGGTGGAACCGGTGGAGGGGGCACAGACTAGATTAGTAAAAGGAGCTCAGGGTTGGGCAAGGACAACACGAAGTGACAAGACTAGGGTGAGTGAGATGGACCACACTGGGGCCGTCAGCAATGGCTGGGGTCCAAAAGGATAGCGCAGGATGGCAGAGACCAGCGACAGTTCCAATGGCTCAAGGCTGGGGGTCAGCACAGGATGGCATGGACCAAGGCGGCATCGCCGGTGCAGACCACGACTGGCAACGGTGACTACAGACTGGGGAGGGAGGTGGCGCAGACCGACGGCGACGAGGTCCCGGGAGAGGCGTAGGGCACTGACCTGATGCAGGGCACTGATGCCGTCGGCGTTGGTGGAGTCGAGCACTGCACGGGCGGGCGGCGGGGCGGTGGGGTCAGGCTCGGTGTCTGGGCCGGGGTCCGCCGCGCGGAGCATCAGGCGCGCCTCGTCCAGGTCGCCGCCAGCGCAGGCCGCCAGGAACTCGGCGGCGCGCTCAAAGCGCACGGTCCGGGCGCGCCGCTCCCCGGGGCCCGGCTCGGCGCCCGCCCGCGCCCCCCACTGCCGCAGCTGTTCCTGCCGCCGCTCACGGGCCGCCGCCGCCGCCCCCGGGCCCGCCCCCGAGCCGTCCTCGCCTGACATCGCGCCGCCCGCCCGCCCGCGAGCGAGCGAGCGAGCAAGCGCCGAGCCCCAAGCCACCGCCGCCGCCCGCCGCGGGGCCTCCGGGAACTACCGCTCACCACCCGCCGCCTTATCTGCCGGCCCCTGCCCGGCGCACGGCGTCACTACGCCGCCCTGGGGGGCGCTGGGAAATGGAGTCTACAAGCGGAAGTTGCTAATGGCAACATTCTGGCCTCCATATGTCCCGAGGCAAACTGGGAAGTCCACTTCTCCCAGGCGTCAAATGGAAAATCCGATTGAGGGAATGCTCCGGCCTTCGCTGGGATATAGAGTCTAGAGGTTGGAGGTGTGTCCCGGGGCATGCTGGGAAATATAGTTAACAGGGAAAGGGACTAGTAGAAAAGGGACACACTCGACGGCCCGGGAATCTTAAAAGATAGAGAACTAATTTTTCCATACACCTTGTCAGCTTTCCTCTTATCATTTGATTTACTTATTTAGGGCTGTCTGCTCACTTCAATTAGAAATAAGTTGCAGAAAGGGATTTAATTTGTATTCTGTATGCACTCCTTGTTCCCAGATCCTAGAACTGAGTCTAATAGTACGCTGTGGAAAATGGTTTTTGAATGAATGGATGGATGGATGCCCTAGGTCGTGGGAAACACAAGGGCACCATGGGAAATTGAGTCCTCAACCCCTAAATCATTCAAGATACTTCACTGCCAAGGCTTCCTGGGTGGTCGCCCAAAGCATGCTGGGAAATTAATTTTGCGGCACCAAAGTCCTGGCAATCAGCCAACAGCCTCAGGGCGTGCTGGAAAATGTAGTCCACAGGGCCATGTACCTAACTGCTCAGTTGGTCCTAAGCAGGGTCCAAAAGCACCCCAAGAAACTAAACTCAATGGCAAGAAAAATCCAAAGTTCCTGATGGTAACCCTTGGATCATATCAGGAAAGGAACCTAAGGAGCAGAGTTCACAATGACAGAGTCCCAAAAACCTTCTAGCCCACCCTTCTCTCCCTCTCACTCAAGGACATGGAGTATGCTGGGAAATGTAGTCCAGCCTCTACATTCTCGCAAGCCATGCTGGGATTTATAGTCCAGGGAGCGGCGTTTGAGTAGATTTGGAAGGCGAGTTGTTTCATGCATAGCACTATAAAGCACGAAATAATCTTCACCTTAAGTATCCTGCCCCTAAATCCAAATTGGAAAAGGTGCGGACACTTTGAGACCGAAACAAAGACGATTAAAAAAATTGCACAAAAGTGCTGAAATCGTAGAGGCAACAGACTCCACCCATTCTGAAGTCCTTGGGCCTGTGCAAAGGAATACTACAAAACCCATGAGGCCTAGGGAATGCCAGCCCTAGATGCAAAGGGGTTAGCAGTCCCAGTGGCTCTTAGGATGGGTAGTCTTGAACCCCACATTTTTCACACCCATGCACACCAACCTTCTCCAGGGAACTTAAAAGCGGTAATCATCCGTATATATTTCTGTGCCTTGTGTGTAACCTTGACATGTTATAATTATGTACATGTGTGATTGTGTCTTTAGCTGAGTGTGTGCTGTTTCTGGGTGCTTGTGTTTAATGATGTCTGAAAGCTTTGGGGTAAATACGTCTGTATTTTTCTGACTATGATTGTTTATTTGTGAGACACAATTTGGGATAGTTGCTCACCCCACACAACAAACTGTGAGACATGCTCCCACCATAAGCTCTATTAGCAATCTTTATATTGACTTTAACTTCTATTTTAAAAATCCTATTCTACTACAGTGGTTAAGAATTCCATTACTGGTTTAGGCAGTACAAGGTTTGAATCTTGTCTCTGTATATTTCTGAGCTATGGAACCTAGGGGCTAATCTCTTTATCTCTGCCTCCTGGAGTTGTTGAACAGCAGACATAAAGTATCTGATATGTAGAAGATGGTGTCTGTGTACAGGCATTTTCATTCTCCACTCTTTAAAATTCTCTTCAGCCATTTTCTTTTCCATGGTGAAGGTCTTTTCACTTCTGAGGCCTGTTTTCTCTCAGTGCTAACACTGGAATTTCGATAAACTTGACTTTGGAACGGTGGACCCTCCTTGCTGCTGGTGAAAAATAACCTCAGAAAGATAAAAAGATGTTCCCTCTTCCCTGCAACAGGCAGAAAACCAGACACTAGGCTACATCATAAAGATGGCTCAGATAAAGGGATGAATTGAGAATGTCCGCAGAGTATCCAGTTTACTCTCTTGTCCATTGTGGAAACAGGGTTAAGCATATTATAAGTCAGTACTGATTTCTGTTATTTTAAAACTCCTTGCAAGAGTTATTTGCACAAAAAGTCTTTTACATTAAAGGGAGAAGTATATTGTGAAAGACATCTCAAGGCTTGTGGGGGCTGCTGGAGCACTCTTACTGTCTTAGTCAACACAGGCTGCTATGACAAAAATACCAGAGACGTGGTGGCTTAAACAGTTGTGTTCCTCACAGTCTGGTGGCTGGAAGTCCAAGGTCAGGGTGCCAGCAGCATCCAGTTCTGGTGAGAACCCTCCTCCTGGCTTGCAGATGGTCACCTTGCTGTGTCTTCACGTGGTGGAGAGATTGAGCTCTGGTCTCTTCCTCTTCTTATGAGGACACTTATCCCTTCATGGGGGGCCTGCTCTCGTAGTCTCATCTAACCCTAACCACTTCCCAAAGGCCTCACCTCAGAACACTATCAAATTGAAGGTTAGGGCTTCCACGTGTGGATTTGTGGGGACACAAACTTTCAGTCCATAGCACTCATCCCTTGGACAAAGGCAACACCCTAGGATGGTAGCTTCCCAACTGAAGGAGCTTACTCCTGGACTTCACGAAACAGACCCCACCTCAACTCAGTCATGTGAGAGAAATCAACTAATTTGCTTAAACCAAGGTTATTTGGGATTTTGGGCCCAGGAGTCAGAGCTACACGCTCACTAATGCAGGTCTCCTAAAAGTCACAAAGGCAGACAGGCATTAATTTGTCATCAGCTGATCTTCACATGGACAACTTTGCAAAATTTGTTTAACCTTGCATTTCTAAATTCAGATATACTTTGCATACCGAAATTTTACCATTTCAAAGTGTGCAACTGAGTGATTTTTGTGTATTCACAGTGTTGTACAGCCATCATTATTTAATTCCAAAACATTTTTACCACCCCAAAAAGAAACACACCATTCCCTTCAGCCCTCATTACCCACTTCTCTTCCACTCCCCAACTCCTGGAAACCACTAAATCTAACTTTCTGTCTCTATGGATTTCCATTCAATTTCATATGAATGGAATCATACAATTTGTGTGGCCTTTTGTGTCTGGCTTCCTTCACAGAGCATCATGTTTTCAAGGTTCATCCATGTTGTAACAAGTGAGCAAGTGTCCGTGTGCAAGTGTCTGTGCTTCTCTCCTGTTTGTGGCTGAGTAATCTTCCATTGAACCCATTCATCAGACAGACACTGGGTTGTTTCCATCTTTTGGCTACTGTGAATGCTGCTGCCGCCACGTTGTGTGCAAAGTACCCTGTGGACCTGTTTTCAATTCTCTTGGGTAGACACCTAGGACTGGAACAGTTGGGCCATAAGGCAATTCTGTTTGACATTTTGAGGAACTGCCAAACCACTTTCCAGAATAGCTGCCCCATTTCACACTCTCACAAGCTCTGTGCGAGGGTTCACTTTGACATATCATCACAATGCTTGTTGAGGATTCTCCAAGCAGTGGCAAGTTGGTGATAAGTCAATGAACCCTGAGAGGCTGGCTGCAGGTTAATAATAATAAACAAAGGACTCAGCAGGTGCCTGCAGAGAGAGCATTTATTTCATGATACAGATGGGACAACACTCCACTGGCTCCCAGGTGCCTCACGGTGGGCCACATTCCTGGTCCTCACTTCCAGCGGCCACCAACACGGCCCTTCCCTGCTCCCTTCCGGCTGGAGGAGAAGAAGTGGGTATCAGGAAGGAGGGCTTTCCCAACCTCTGAGGTGGGCCCCTCAAAATGCCTGCCCATGGGAGTTCCCTGATGGTGTAGTGGCTTAAGGCTTCGGCGCTGGCACTGTCAGCGCTGCGGCCTGGGTTCGATTCCCAGTCAGGGAGCTACCCACATACCAAAAAGCAAAAAAAAAAAAAAAAAAAAAAAAAAAATGCCTGCCCTCCCTGCCCAGAGGAAGAGGCGGGTAAATGCATTCTCGTTCAGGTTCACTGACTGGGGTGATGGATTCATGGTCAAAGGCCAATTCCCACTGACGTGGGAGGTGATATCCATGGTGAGTTGTGTTCACATGGATACTGATGATGTTAATGATGAATGGGGCTGGCACGCCTGACATTTGGGTGTTGAGCAGTGTCCCTGGGATCCCCCTGTGCAGTTGTAACAACCAAAAGTGTTCCAGACATCATTCAATGTCCCCTGGGAGGCAAGATGATCTCTCTTCCTTGAGAACCAATGATTTAAAGGAACATGGAACCAGGGATTGAGACACCAGAGGAGAGACGGAGGGCAGAGAGAAAATGACAGAGAATGAGGAACAAAGACAAAAAGACGCCCAGAGCAGGGAGGAGCTGAAACTCAGAGTGAGGGGGATCGAGAAAGAAGAGAGAACCCAAAGAGTCGGAGGGATACTTACAACTTCTGGGCATGGCTGATACGGTTGTACAGCACATTGATCTGCGGAGGGAGGCATGGGGGAGATGCTGGGACAACCACGGACAGGCCCCCCCACCTTTGCCCACACCATCTGTGGCCAGCCTGGGCCCCAGCAGAGAGGGGCGTCACCTCATATTTCTGCTGCTTCAGCTTCTCCATCAGGTCAAACTTCTCAGACTCCAACTGATGGATCCAGTCGGACAGTTCCTGAGCCTTGTCCCTGGCAAGGCAGAAGGGCTGTCATGGAACGGGGCCAGGCCACACCCTAGGCTCAGAAAGGTTGAGGGAACGCTCCAAAGCCACACAGCAGATCTCTGAGTTTGGTGTTATTAGTGCTATTTTGTCAATAATGAAGCCCAAAATATTCAATGTGAATTGAAGCAGTGTTTTAAAATCTCTGCCCACGTTCTCCCTTTCCCAAGTGGAGATATGTATCTCCCTAAGGGAGAATGAGGTCACGGTTATGGATCCAGCCTCTGAAGTCAGAAAGCCCTGGTTCAAATCCCAGCTCTGCCATTCTCTGCTTGGTGACTACAGCCAACTGACTTCCCCCAGGATCCTGATTCCCTATCCAAAAATTGTAGAAATAAAACTGTAAAAAGGAGCCTGGTTACCCACTCAACATCCCTTCTCCCTTTCCTCCTTAGAAATGAACTTTTGGCAATAGGCCCAGTCAACAAGCCACTCTCCCCATTCTCCCTTGCAGGTAAGGGTGGCCAGTGGGCTGAAAGTAGGTCACTGGGTGGGACTTTCAGGAAAGCCTCTGTGGCTCTTCCCTTGCAACTCCTTTTTGCTGCTTAGATGTAACGGCTGCAGCTCCAGCAGCTCCACTGGGGATAGAAGTATTGGGCTAAAAGTGGTAGAGCAGAAAAACAGGAGCCTGGGTCTCTAATGATTTTGTAGAGTTGCCATACCAACTGTGGACTGAGGACTTTTTCTATGTGAAAAAAAAAAAACAAAGCTCTGTACTTTAGGCTGCTATCCTCAGATCTCATTTACGAGAAGCCAAACTTACTCTAAACTGATCAAAACCCATTGCATCGAGCTGTGGTAGGATGAGATAATGGGTATAAAGTGCCTGGCGTATAGTTAACACTCAATACAGCTAGTTGTTGCTATTCATTTTATCATTGCTAACATTCCTTGTTTTCTTTTGCCAGTTGATGGTTTTCAAAAGCTAGTGGCTTTCAAGAGCCACCTGGAAGATCAATTAGCTTCCTCTGTGGTGTATTTTACTTAAATTTTATAGACTTTCATAGAATCTCTTTGTAATCAATAAAACTTTTTTTTTTTTTTTTGGTATGTGGGTAGCTCCCTGACTGGGAATCGAACCCAGGCCGCAGCGCTGACAGTGCCAATGCTGAAGCCTTAAGCCACTACACCATCAGGGAACTCCAATAATCAATAAAATTTAGGCAACTGAAGAGCCTCAAAAGATATAAGTTGACCCAAATTATGAGAGGATGTCTGGTGGGGGACAGGAAAAAAAGAGGAAAAGTGAACATTAACAATGTTATTTTATGCCAGGCCCTGTGAAAGCATGCTCGTGATGGAGGGCGCATAGCCAGCCAGTGGTGGCTGTAGCTGCTGATGCACCTTTGAAAAGCCCACCCCACACCTCTTTCTTGTGTTCAGTATCCTCCCACTGGTAGCCTGAAATTAGCATATTGGGGATATTTATACCATGGAAATGGGTAAATGCTCAAATCTAGACTTTTTGCCCCTAGGGATCTAGCTATTAAACATTTGCCATCACACCATTTCATAATAGTGTCATGAAGAGCACAGGTAACTACACCACACTGCCCGGCTTCCAATCTCAGCTCTTCCACTGCAAGCTGTGCAACTCTGAAAAGGTTATTTAACCTCTCTGTTCCTCAGGTTTCTCATCCTTAACAGGAAGATAATAGTATCTACCTCAGAGGGTTGTAAGTGCTCTGTAGGGGGCTACTGATACCATGATGATTGATGATGATGATGATGATGATGATGATGATGATGTCACTGCCCCTTCACAGCTCTGTGGGGTAGATTTTCTTGTCATAGCCTCATTTTACCAATGATAAAAGCAAGCTCCAGAGAAAATAACACCATTAGCTCAACATCATCTCCTCAATTTTGGTGAACCGTGTTGTCTGGATTCCTACTATATTACCTCTTATACTCACAGGTTTTGGCACCCACAAAAAATTGGGTCCTGTATCAGTGACACATTTCCCAGAGGAGGCTACAGGGGACCCAGAAAGGTAAGGAACTTGCCTAAAGTCACATAGCACCAGGGCTTCTGCCCACCAAAGTCTGGGTGACAGTCTCCTTCTCTCCCTGTCTCACCCCCCCCAGGCTGCTCACCACCTACCGGAGCTGGTCCTCTCCCATGTAGTCAATGTTCAGAGGCTTTTTCCGTTCCGACAGGATGCGCAGTTTCATCTCCCGCCCCGTCTGGCGCTTACCCCGCTTTTGTTCTGCCTGAGGGTTGGAAAGGGGACACCTTGAACTGAGCAACAGATCCTCCAGATGGCTCCCCACATCAGGACCCAGGGGTCTGCACTCCTGGCCACCTTCTCCTCCAGGATTCCAGGCATCTAAGACCCCAGCCCCTCCCCCCTCAGACCCAGGAGTCCAGCCCCAGCCCCTTCTCACTCAGGAACTAGAAGTATGGGCCCTTAGTTGTCTCCTTCCTGGGAACCTAGACCTCAGGTCCCAGCAGGCTGAACTCACCTTGACCAGGTAACCCCCAAAATGGGCCCCCATGTTGGACAGAACCTTCTTCTTTTTGGCATCATCCTCAGCCCGCTTCTTGGCCTCTTCCTCTTCCTTCCGCATCTTCTCCTCCTATGGGAAGAAAGGGGTTAAACTCTCACACTGAGTGGGGAGGGGCCTGAGATGGAGAGATGGGAGGGGCGCTCAGACCCAGTGATTAGAGACAAAGTCAGTAAGGAACTGGCAGAGATGCAGCCATTCCCCTCTGGCCCTTTCAGGCCTGGCTGTGTCAAGGCCTGCAAGTCCCCTCTCCTCTCTGGGCCTTAGTGTCCCCCCAGCAAAAATTAAAATGGGGGCAGAATGTGCTTGCTTTTTCTGCATCCCTCCAGCCTGAAATGACCATTGGGGAACTTAGTTGTGTGACATCAGTGCAGATATTCACCCTCTCTGCACCTTAGTCTCCCTTAGTCTCATGAGATGAGAATGACTCTCCTAGAGGATCAAGGAGGGTAACTGGCGATGGCAGTGAGGGGCTTGGGGCACTAAAGAGGCTGATGGCCTTGAGCCTGAGAAAGGGGTTCTAGAATGTCTAGCGAAGACATTACCACATCCAGAATGTGTACACTGCATGCTCAAGAAATACTGGCTATGGGAGTTCCCTGGTGGTGTAGTGGCTAGGCTTCAGCGCTCTCACTGCCACAGCCTGTGTTCAATCCCTGCTCAGGGAACCAACCAAAAAAAGAAAGAAAAGAACCAAAACCCTTCCCTCTGGAAGGGCCAGTGAGATGGGCTTGATGGTTTTTGCATGTGCAGCATTCCCCACCTGAGTTAGTAATTTGCAATCTTAGTGGCTTAAAACAACACAAATTTATTATCCTGTAGTTGTGCAGGTCAAAATTCTGACATAGGTCTCAATGGGTTAAAATCGAGGTGTGAACAGGGCTGGTTCCTTCTGGAGGCTCCAGTCCTCTGCCTTTTCCAGCTTCTAAAGGCTGCTTGCAACCCTTAGCAAGTGAGCCCTTCATCCATCTTCAAATACCTGACTCTGACCCTCCTGCCTCCCTCTTGTAAGGGGATTGACCCACCTGCAATTCCAGTTTGCCTGGGACAGACAGGATGCAGGATGGTCAGGGCTCAGATTGAGATAGCCACAGGCTAACTAGGTTGAATTGGCCAGCCCAGTGTCCACAGAAAGATGGGCAGAGGGTGGGAAGAGAAAAGCCAGATCTTTGAAATATTATTGGAGTCCTGCAGCAAATCACGCCCTAGACTTTTGAGCTATATGAGCCAACAAAATTCTCTTTCTGCTGAATCCAGTATGGGTTGGACTTTCTGTTCCTTCCCACAGAAAGATCCTTGAATAATAAAGCATGAGGACTTTCTCAGGATCATAGAGGATATCATGAATGGAAAATGGAGTCACATTTGGGCTCCCAGCAGGAGGAGGCACCCACCGCCAGCTTGGCCTGTCGCTCCCGCTCCTTCTCTGTTCTGAAGCGCTGCTGTTCAGCTCTTTCCGCTCGGCGCCGCTCCTGGGGGAGGGAGAAGAGTGAGGGGGTGCAGGGACCACCAACTACTTGTCACCCCTCCCCAGAGGATGTCAGGAGTGGAGATGTGTAGGTTTGAATGTGGCCACCCTTGGGTATATTCCCCAAAGTTTCAGCCTCGAATCTTTACTAAATAAGAATCCGTTATTGCCCAAGGATCTGGGGAGCCCACCTCCCTCCACTCACAATGCGGTCTTTCAGCGCAATGAGCTCCTCTTCCTCTTTCTTGCGCTGCTCAAAGTGCACGTCAATGAGTGTCTGCAGCTCCAACAGATCTTTTTCCATGCGCTTCCGATGAATGTCCTACAGGACAGAGTATGGGATCCCGGTCATTCCCCCCCCGCCCCCCCACCCCAGTCCTGCCTGGGAGAGTCAGGAGCAGGGCCCTTCCTAGCAGGAAACGATGGGTTTGACAGTTTACTATATTTCCAGCAGATGGCAGCAAAGCATCGTGTTCTGACCCTACTTGGCGGTCAGGACTTAATTCTTAAGAGGAGGCAGAATGGGACACCTTTTTCTCATTTGCACGAAGGCACCCTAATGGCTAGCAGTTGTGCCTGGGAGTGGGATGTCTGCTACTTACATCGAAGTCCACACGTTCCCCTTCCGGGATCTTTGGGGGGATCAATGGAGGTACGGGCCGGCTGAGTGGACAGGAGAGGAGAAAGACTGAGTAGTGCGACCTCCCTGAGACTCCCGGCTATGCTGTCTAGCATGGTGGCCACCAGCCTCGCTAGTTCTGAGCACCTGAGATGTATAGTTTGTCCCAATCAAGAGCGGCTGTCAGTGAAACACATACCTGAATTCAAAGACTTGCTACCAACAAAATAACCTAAAAATATCACCCATTTTATGTTAATTACCTGTTGAAATGATGAAATTTGTTTGGGGTTTTTTTTTTTTTTTTTGGGGGGGGGGTAGCTCCCTGGCTGGGAATCCAACCCAGGCCGCAGCGTTGAGAGCGCTGAAGCCTAGCAGCTACACCACCAGGGAACTCCCCAAAATGATGACATTTGGGATATTACAGGTTGAATAAAATGACATTAAAATTAATTATCATATTTTGTTTTACTTTTTAACATGCAGCTAGTAAAAAATTTACTGTTACATGCATGGCTAGCATTGTATTTGTATTGGGTGGGGCTGCTGGAGGTGGCAGTCAGCCTCTTTCTTTGGTTTCTAAGACAGCAGCTCCTCCTGACTTGCTCCCTACTTCTCTGGCTATCCCATTTCTGTCTCCTTGTCCCCCGCGGTGAGCTCTTTAAAGAGTTTTGCCCCTTTATTCATTCAGGGTACACTCTGATGATCCATTTCATTCATCTCCATGACTTTGACTTCGATTATCATCAGTTACTGAGGATTCATCAACTCTGCAGCTCAGACTCTCTCCTAAGCCCCAGCCAAATTCTCCATCTCTCCTCACTCACAGACACATTTCACAGTTCCCTAGCCATATTCTGTGCCCTCGTGCCTACTATCCCCACTCCCCAACCCCCCTCCCCCACCCCCCACCCAGGGCCTTTGCACATGTTGTTCCCTCTGTCTGCAACCTGATATACTCCATCGCCCATGAGGGCTTCCCCCTCCAACAAGACTTCCCTGAGCCTGTGGCACACTCTCTCACACAGATCTGACCCTATCCTCCTCTGCTCAAAACCCTTCCATGACTCCTCAGTGCCCGGGCCTTCATGGTCCTACCCCTTCTTGCATTCTACACTGAAGTATTTACTCTGCCCAAACAACCCCAGGGAATTGCTGCTTCTAAATTTTTTCTCATGCTCAGATTGCTGCCTCTTTGCATCTCAAAGCTTTGGGCCTAATGTTGCCTCCTCCAGGACCAGCTCCTCTCCATGAGCTCCAACAGCCTCTACTAGTTTAGGGTCCTTCTCATCAGAATGACCTGTGTCTGTGTCTGCTTCTTGAAAGACTGGCCTAGATCCAGCCACGGGACCTTGCGTGCACCACACCACTTTCTTGTCAGCAATTTCCCTTCTACCTCCTTCAGCTAGGTGGGCTTCACCTCCCCTGGGAAGACTTCCTTGATTGTCTAAGGCAAATGTAGGGTCCTTGTCTGTATTACTCTGGTACCCTGGCTACCATTGCTGTAATTGGGTCTTTCACCAACAAGGCAGTCAGGGGCAGGCTCTGGGAACACAGTGGGAAGTTCTATGGGCATGACTGCTGAAAGGAGGAATCACCGACTGTCCTTTGCTCTGTTTTAATTTCCCCACTCTCCTTCTCTGCCTTCCTCACACCCTATCTCTGGAGGTAGGAAACATAATTACAAGAACATGATTGGGACCTCCCCATCCACCTCAGAATCTCACCTTGGTTTGGGGCGCTCCTCTTCTGGAGGGAGGATACAAAGAGGTAATTAGCCAGAGTCCATGGGGTGGGCCTTACACACCCAGAGGAGGGAACCACCAAAACCTCAGCCCCCAGGAACCCAATTCCCTCCTCCTGCTGCTCTGGGGGAATGGGGAAGGGCATGGGGGAAGAAAATGGGAGCGGGGAAATCAGGGTGACTGTAAAATAGGAAGAGGGTCACACGCATCAGATATACATTCAGAGCTGGTGTGGGGACCCCCTCCCACTTTTCTGGGAATCCAGGAGTCCAAACCCCAGACTTTCCTCCTTCTACATACCCAGAGCTCCTGCCCTCCTCCATCAAGACCTAGCAGTGCAGGGGGGGTCCCAAGCCCTCTTTTCATTCGGTGACCCAGGAGTTGTGTCCCTAGCTCCCTCCTCCTTAGGGATGCAGGAATCCAAACTCTCAGTTCCAATCCCTTTTACAATCCAGGCCCCAACATTTGAATGTATATGGAGGAGAAAAATAACAGACAGGGTAGGGGACGAAGATGGAGGCAGGGAGTGCCTCTCCGCAAACATCCAACCCTTCTATAAGTATTTCTCCAATCTGGAGAAGAAGGCTTGGGTGTCGGTCCCTTTAAGAAGGAAGGGAAAAGGTTAAAGCCACAGAGAGGCGATTTCCCTTCATATCCACCAGAGGGCGCGCGGGCTCTCCGAGGCTTAAAGGACCGGGCCCCCGGCCGGTTATGGGGGCGGGAAGGAGTCTCTGTGGAGGTCAGGTTCCCGAGGATATCGGGGGTCCCCCGGGCCCCCGAAATCGTTCTCGGGAAGCGAAGCAGCCGCAGTTACCTCGCTCTGCCACCGGCTCCGGCTCCTCGGGGGCTGGGGAAGAGGCAGGAGACAAGCGAGGATTTGGGAAGCAGGGTTGGGAGGTAGGGGGAGCGACCACGCCCAGAAACGGGAGGGGAGAGAAGGGAAAGAGGGAAGAGGCTGTTAAAGGAACTGGAGCTGAGGCCTTCGGGTCACTCCGTACCGCCCGAGCCCAGCCTGCTTCCCTGGATAAGCGTCCCCACCCAGCCTCCGGCCTGACCCCTGCGTCCAGCTCCAGACCTGCGGAGTCTAGCACCTCACCTTCCTCCTCCTCCTCCTCAGCAGCCTCCTCTTCTGGAAGGGGTGGGGGCAGAGAAGAAAGGGCTTTAGGACTAGGAGCCCAGTGGGGTCTTAGGTCGGGAGGGCAGAGACCCGGTTGGAGTCTCAGCTGTGCTGGGGGACCCCTCTGGGTCTCATTTGCAAATAGAATAGTGATATTTTCCCACTGTCTGTGCGGATTGAACTGGAAAACCCAGGAGGGTGAGCTGCAGGGGGAGGTGGGCTTACCCCCCACTCTGCACCGGCCTCCTCCCGATAGGGTGCCATACCTCTTCTCGCTTCCCAGGGGCTGAGAGCCGCGTGGTGTTCCCAAACCCCTCCCACCCCCAAGCCAGCGCACTCCCCACTCACCTTCCGGCTGCTCCCTGAGGACAGGGGTGCGAGGGAAAGAGGGAGGGGTAGAGTTAGACGTGTTGCAGTGGGGAGACTGTCCCCATTTCTCCAGGCCCCCAGCCCTCCCACCAGCATCACTCACTCCTCATATTCCTGTTCTTCAGTGTCCGACATCCTGGTGAGATCTAAGAACCGCAGAGAACAAGCACAGTGGAATGGGGGCCCTAAGGAGGAGGGGCTGGGGGTCTGGACTCCTGGATCTGAGGAAGGAGCTTGCTAGGGGTCTGGACTCTGGGTCTGAGGGAGGAGGGGCTGGAGGCCAATTCCTAAACCCAATGGAGACAGAACTTTGGGAGGTGTGGTCCAGGCACAGCCCCAAAGCTGCAGCTCATTTCACCCTACCCCCACCCCAGCTGTCCTCTTTTGTCTTATGACAGTCCCTGGGAACCCGATCTGAGTCAGGATTAGGAAAAGGTATTTGGGAAGGGACAGTGGCCTGAAGACAATAGCTGCCCCACCCCCAGGGGCTATTTCGGGGGGGATGTCGTAGACAGTGAAATAGAAGACATCTCCTAAAAAGGGATTCGGGGAGAGGGGCTTCTGGGAGAATTAGTCACGCTGGTTCCCCTCTCTCTCCCGCTTAGCTGGGTATCTTCCCACCTGTCCCCTCTTTTCACCTTCACCCAAAGCCAGGGAGGGAGCAGGAGCAGGGAGGCCCAGAGACCTCATCCTGACCCCTAAATAATTAGACACTCCTAAGTGTAGACATCCTCCAGGCCCTAATGTGCACACGTCGAGTCTCCCCAAAATCCCAATACCCACAAACCCTGAAGCCCCAATTTATGATGCACCAGCAAGTCTTCATATCTGCAGATTCTGAAACCCCAATTGAGATTCCAGGTCTTGACACCTCCTAAATTCTGAAACCTCAGGATCATGACACCCTCAAATCTGGATGCCCAAACTCAGAGGCCCAATTCATGATACCCCAAATTAAGACACTCCAAGTTCTGACACCTCCAATCATAAGACCACAGATCCTGAGAACTCAGTCCCTAGAACCCCAGATTCTGGCACCTCCCCTGCCGCCCGCCCCCATCCTGACACCCAGACTATTTGACATTCAAGCCCAGATATCCCCAACTCTGAGACCTCTGAGGTCCTAAATTGTTATATTCTGGGACACCCAAATCCCACCACCCCCAGATTCTGTAACCCCAAAATCCTAACTTTCCCCCCAATCCTCGGTCCCCTAAGGCCTCAGCCTCCCGAATTTCCAGACCTCCATTTCCATGCCTCTCTGCCTCCATGCATACCTCTTCTCCACATGCATTCCATCTCACCCTCCCGCCCAGGAGACCGCAGAACCATTACCTAAGGCTGGGTATGCAGAGGTGTGAAGTGTGAGACCGAGACGTGTGGGGTAGTGGAAGCACCCTTGGGGTTTATAGCAGAGCTTAGCCCCGCCCCAGGGGAGAGGGAGGGGGAGAAAATTCCTTTCCCCGAACACTAGCCCAACCTAGAGGCTGCCTGCCCCCACTCTGGCTCCAAGTTCAGGATCCATTCTCCACCCATCAGCTCCTCCCCAGAACCCCCGGCTGGGTCAAAGCACCCCCATTCTTCCCACCCTACAGCACTCGGCACTCAGTGCTTTGAAATTCCTGGGCTCAGCACACTGTGATCCTTGGGGAATGCTCATTGATGAAAGGGATAGAAGGGACTTTTTCTCTTTCCAAGGCTCTTCTCCTGTTTTCTGTGTCTCTTTGGGTGCCCATCTGTCATATCCTCTTTCTCTGTCTATTGGTCTCTGTGACTCTCCATCTATGTGTCTCTGTGTATCTATCTTTGTCCATCTTTCTATCTTCCCCTCCCCACCCCCACCCCTTTGTCTGCCACTAGGATTCCACCCTGGTGACAACAGGCGCTAAAGCAGGGAAGCAGGTGTGTGTCAGGGGAGGGGAGAGGGTGGGGTGTCAGGCCCCAAAGACCTCACCCCCCCCAACTCCATCTGACACAGACCTTTTTTGGTATCCCTCTCCCCACTTCCCTTCCAAGCCACGACCTTGACTTCTAGGGGACCCAGCCCTGGAGAGCAGGATGCCACACCCTTCTGTCTCTTGATGTCTCTGTCTCTTACTGTCAGCAGTCTTGTGTTTCTGTCTCTATGCATTTCTCAGACTTTCTCTTTGGGTCACTTTCTCAGGCTCTTTGCATCTCTCTGTGTCTGTGTTCTTCACTCTGCATGTATGTCCCTCCTCACGGGTTCTGGTCTCTGCATTTTCTTTGGTGTCCCTGTGTATCTGTCTCCCTTGATGTCTAGTGGTGTCTGTATCTCCAGGCCTCTCGTGTGTCTCCAGGCCTCTTTGTGATCCCGTTTCTGCCTCTTTTGCTCTGCGTCCTTGTCTCTCCCTTTCTAGCTCTTTGGTGGGGTCTCCCTTTGTGTCTCTGCAGTTCTCCCTCCATAGGTCCTCACTTCTGTCTCTATCAGGGCTCCATCATCTCTGTGTCTTGCTCTGTGTATCTGTCTCTGTTTCCCCTTTCTTTACACTCTTTTCCATGACATTGTCTTTTTCCCTGTCCCTCTGGATCTCTGTTTGTCTCTCTCCATGTTTCTGACTCAGTGTCTCTGTCTGTGCCTCTTGGGGCCTCAGTCTCCACATCTCTGTGCCTCCCATGTAGAGCAGAGAGCTCAAGACCACCCCATATTGGAGACTCAGCTCTGTTCCTGATGTGGCTTCCCAGGACGCAGGTTCTCAGTTCCCCCCTCTCTCACACCCAAGCCCCCTCCCCCCTGTAGTAGACACACAACCACGCCTAGCTGAGAGAGAAGCTTTATTCCTTAGGGCCGTCCTCAGGGCCAGGGTGGTGGGCAGGCTGTCTCAGCCTTCAAATTTTTTCTTGCGGCCCTCCATTCCACTCAGTGCATCAATGTTCTTGCGCCAGTCTCCCACCTCCCGGTTTTCCTGGGCAGATGGAATCAGAGGTTGGGGTGTCTTCTTGGTCTACAGTCTCTGAAATACCCTCCACCTGCACTCCAGCTGGCTGGGCTGCTTTGTTCTGGATACCTGCCCAAGGATCTTGCTCTGGAACAATCTCATCAAATTTGCCCCATGCATTTTCTGTCTCCCTCATGTACTTCCTGTCTCCCACATACATTTCCTGTGTCCTTCATGCACTCATTGTCTCCCTCATGCATTTCCTATCTCCTTGCATACTTCTTCCTTTCCTATTACATTTCCATCTTTCCCCTTCCATTTCCTATCTCCCTCTTACACTTCCTATATCTCTTATCCACTTTCTATATTCCTTATCCACTTCCTGTCTCTCTCATATGTTTCCTGTCGACTTACTTACTTTTCTTCCTATTGTACTCCCTGCCCTCTCCTTGTCTCCCTCATGCACTTCTTTTCTCTCTCATGGAATTCTTGTAGCCATCATGTACTTCTTGATTCCTTGCTATTTCCTTTCCCCCTAATGCATTTCCTGTCTTCCCCTTCTACTTCCTGTCTTCCTCTTGTATTTCCTGTGCCCCTCCTATACTTCCTACTGATGACCTCTTACAAGATACTGCTCCTCATAACTCCAAGCGCCATCCGCCTTCAGGATAGGCCCTGGAATTGTTGCCCCCACACCCTCTCCTCTACACATCCACTTTCCTGGCCCTAGTCACACTCACCTTCTCCGTGTCCTCCTTCTTCACCTGCTTGAGGTGGGCCCTCAGGTCTAAGGACTCCTTAGCTCTGGTCCCCAGCAGTGCCTGCATCATGGCATCAGCAGAGATACGCACTCTACGCAGGGTGGGCCGCTTAAACTTGCCCCGAAGGTCGAAGATCTTCTGGGTCAGATCTGCAATCTGTGGGTGGCCATAAGGGGAGATGGAGATCCCTCCCTCCGCTTCCCCCTTGCCTCACTCTTCCACCTTCCACTTCCTTCTGTCCCTATCCAGGCCTCATCCAGGGTCTCCCTAGCTCAGACTCCCACCACCTTTAAAACAAATTCTAAGCTCCTCATCCTGGAACTGGACTCCTTGATCTGCTGGGACCCTCCCTCATCTCTCTGAAAACCACGGACACATAACCATCCAGCTACCTCACAGTTCCCTGTCCATGCCTGAGCTCATTTACCAACACTCAACACTCTTGCCACATATTTTCACCAACATGTTTTCTGCTGACCCACCCCCTGGCTTTTGCATGTGCTGTTCCCTCTGCCTGGAACAGCCTTGCCTGGCTATATTACAGTCATCATTCTGCCCCTTCCCTACCAGACTCAAAGAGTTGTCCTGAGTCTCCTGGTGTCTCAATCACAAGCAGCTGCAAGGGCCAGGCTGAGACAACAACCCCAGGCATTGCACCCACCCTGAAGGGACCCAGATTGCTCCATGCCTCCTACCTCTGTGATATTCTTAGTGACTTTTGCCTCCACATCATATCTCTCCTCATCCACCTTGTCCACGCGGGCATGGAGCTGTCGGCACAAGTCCTGGTGGAGGAAGGTAGTGTGTGTGGTTGGGGGAAAGCTGGGGGTCTGGATTCCTGGGTTTGAGGGAGAAGGGGGCTGGGGACTTGGACATCTGGTCCTAAAGGAGTAGACTGAAGTCAGGCTCTGGGGAACTGAGAACAAAGCAGAACTCCAGAGCCAGAAGTCCTGAGAATCTGACAGAATTAGGGCTAGAGGAAGCACTCTCTGGATTTTGACACTGTAGGCAGTTCAGAACTCATGAGGGTAAGGATTGGGAGACTGGACCCCAAGGTCCTGAGCAGAAGGGGAAGGATACTAACTGTACCCAAGTCCCAAGGATGTAAGACGGGACACTAGGAACCTCTGACCCCAGGCTGGGCAGGAGTCCCTGATTAGAGCTGGTACCTGCAGCTCCTCGAAGCCCAGCCCGGCCAACTCCAGAGGCTGGCACCGCGTGCTCAGAGCGCGCCCCTTCTCTCCGCGCCGTTCCTCGGCCTCCCGTTCTAGCTCCTGCTTCGCTATCTGCAGCATCAGGGTCTGCAGAGGGGACGCCAGGAACGCAGCCCACGTGATGAAGACAGCGATGGGAGGCCACCTCTGCCCAGCCCTACCTCTAATCTCAGGTCCGGTCCTCGGTCTTCCAGAGACTGTCCTCCTCAAAGTCTGCCATTGCAAGGCCCTGTCCCACCCACAGCGCCCCAAAGCCACGCCCACTGTCAATTCAAAGCCCCGCCCCGAGTTTTAAGCTGGCCCTCCCCCAAGGACATCTAGGCACCCTCTGCGGGCCCGTCCGCACCTTCAGCTGCAGTTTTCTTGAGGCGGAGATCTTAGACTTTTTCTGCCAGGGTGAGATGGAGAAAGAAAGGATCAGGAGGAAGGATACGCAGGTGGGAGGTGGGAGGGGCTTCAGAACCCACCCCCTCAGGTCCAGGTATGGGCCCGCCTCCAACTCCAGTCCTTAGTCCTAGGAAGGCTAGGTCCCTCAGTGCCATCCATCAATCTGGGCCCAACATCTCCCAGTGGTAATTCCCATGGGCAACGGAACTCCGCCCATAGAAGGCTCTGACCAACCCGAGCCTGGCCCCTGGGAAACTCCGCCCCTCAAGAACCGCCCATGACCGAAGTTTCGCCTCTGTTAAGAACTTGTCCCGCCCCTATTCCTCAAGGTAATCACCGAGTAGGAATCCAAACCCCGCGAGGCCCCGCCTACCGCGTTGGCCCCGCCCTCACCTTGGCGTGGGGCTCCGTGGCGTAGGCGCGGTAGTTGGCGGAGGAGCGGCGGCGGACCAGAGGAGCGGGGCGCGAGTCTCCCAGCCTGAGTTGGGGGAACGAAACCGCATTACCACCGGGATCCCCCCATCCCCTCAGCATGCCCTCTACTAGGCCTCCAGCCTTCTACCCCAGAGCCCTCCCTGGGCCGGCGGGTCCAACCCCGCCATCTCACACCGCATCGCTGCTCCTGGAGGGAGAGAAACCAGGAAAGAGGGTTAATGCTGGGACTGTGTTCGGTTCTGTCCAGTCCGTCTCCTAAGGGACCTCAGAGGCCTCTGTGACCAAGAGGTCTGGCCACTTGCTTCCCTGTCTCGGATACTAGGAGTCTTAATTCCCAAACTCTTAACCCATTCCGACCCCTTTCTCAAGCCAGGGGCCCAACCTCCCAACTCTTACTACTCCCAGGGACCCAAGAGACCGGGTTACCAACTTCACTCACTCGTCTGCCATGCTGAGACTTTGGCCAGTAGTCGCAGGAGACAGAGAAGGCTCTTGGAGGGTCAGTGAGAGGGTGTCCGGGATGACCTTGACGGCCCCTGGGACTTAGGCCTCGTCTGGGCTGCTCAAGCTTCACTGAGGACACTGATAAAGGGCGAGGGCAGAGACTAAATATACTGCTGCCCCCTCCTCCCCCTGCCCAGGATGTGAGATAAGGAGGCGCGTGAGGGGTGGGGTGGGCTGTGCTCCAGCTGGATCACCCCCTCCACCTTGGTGGCTTGAGAATCCGCCTCTTCACTCTGACCTAGGAGTCCATACCTCTAACCCCTCCTCCCTCAAACCCAGAAGTCCAGGCCCCCAGCCCTCCTTCCTTCAACCCTGAAGTCTGGGCCCCATCCCCTCACTAAACTGCAGTCTCCATGAGGACTAGAGTGTTGTCGTTCTTTTTCATCTTTTTTTTTTTTTTTTGGTATGTGGGTAGTTCCCTGGCTGGGAATGGATCCCAGGCCACAGTGTTGACAGCGCCAGCGCCGAAGCCCCAAGCCACTACATCACCAGGGAACTCCCGTTCTTTTTCAACTTATAGACATTTTCGATGCCCCAAACCTGTTTGCCACTTAATAAATTTTGTTGATTTGAGGATCCAGATGTGGGGTGCCCACTTAGGCTACAGCATCAGGAAACCCACTCCTAGTCTTGGAAACCCAGAAATCTGATCTTGGCTGTTGTGAGGTTTTTGTTTTTGTTTTGGATGCCCCTGGTCATTCACAGAATGTGAAAAAATTCACAAGACTCAGGAAAGTAGGAAAGTAAGAAGAGTTTTATTTAGAGGGAGAAGTACAGGCAAAGAAATTGCTTGGGCAGAGTCTAAGGCAGACAGCTGCCCGAACTTTGGGTTAGCTTTCCTTATATAGGAAAAGTACAGGCCGTTTCTGCAATATCAGGATGTAGTGGTCGCCTATTAAAAATTGCTGGTGGGGTAGGGGTAGCAGTAAACTTGTCCTTGCAGCTGGCCCAGCTCAAATGAGCTTGTTTCCCAAGGTCAGGGCCGCTGTCTCAAGAAGCAACAGCAGTAGTCCTATCAAACTCTTTGATTTTGCAGCTTGCCAAGCTTAGCTAAACTTGGTTCATGCAAGCCCCCTCACGCTCCTTTTTGTTAAATCTTTCCCTGTCTCATCATTGGCTCTTCTCTCCTAACCACTTCTGGCCTCTTCCTTGCCCCAGTCCTAGAGACAGATTGAGGACAGGAAACACACAGACATGAAACACGGAGAAGAGGACCAGGTTCTCTTTACTTGGACCATGTGGGTGCTAGACCAGCCCAGGGAGAGAAGACACCCCCGGAACCCCCAGTTAGGTAAGGGACACCTGGGGACCATGCAGAGGGCCTGGGTCCCAGGGCCAGATCTCTATGCTGTGTTTAAAGTCTCAGGAGTGGAGTGTGGAACTCAGAGAACACTCTAGAATTCTAGGAATAGACTATAGAATCCCAGGAATGGGATCTGAAATTCGAGCAACACCTCTGGGGCTGAATGAGAATGTCGAGCATGTAACTGAGTGTTCTAGAGGCGGGCTCTAACTCCAGGACCTGACTTTAGAAGTTAGAGATGGGGGACTTGGTTCCTGGGGATCCTGTCAGACTCTAGTTTTGAGTTCTGACTCTCTGTGGGTGGAGCCAAAGCCTCAGAGGGTGAAACCTGAGACTCTAAGTGCAGTTTTAGGGGTTCAGAAGATGGGGTTCAGAAGATGGGGTTCCGCCTTGGAGGGGCTGGGTCAGGTCCTCACAGGGCGGGTTCACTGCCTCAGGGAGAGTGGCCAGGACCTCAGGGGGCGGGGCCAGGACCTCAGGGGGTGGGGCCAGGACTTTAGCGGTTGGAGGCCGGGATTCCACCCCTGGGTCAATACAGTCGGGAGCAGAGTCCCCGGACTTGAAGAAGCGCGCAAAGGTCTCCGAGGGCCTGACCACGGACTGTGGGGCGAATCCAGCTGCCTGAGCTAGCTCCCCGACCCGAGAGGTAAATTCCTGCAGCTGCTCCTGTCGCAGGTCCACCAGGTACCTGAAATCGGAAAGCAGTGTATTAAGGTACCTGGCTTTCAGCCCCCAGCCTAGTTCCCTGCCCTATTATCTGCTGGCTCACCGGGCTAACTCCACAATCAAATGTCCTCCAGGGGCCACACAGGTCCCAAGTTCAGGGGTGAGAAGATGGACCATCCTGAGGAGAGAATCAGGGAGGGCTGAGCCTCTGACTTTCAGATCCTGAAGGAGGGGAGGCTGGGGGCCTGGACTCCTGGGTCTGAGGGAGGAGGGGCTGGGAGAGGGAAGCCTGGGAAAGCCCCCAGGCCCTCTTACCCACAGGCCAGGTAGAGAAGTTGGAACTGTCCCTTGTAGCAGCTCTTGTGGTGGAGGGTCTGGGAAGAACCCAGGGGCAGGAAGTGAACAGTGAAGGATTCCGGGGCGGGAGCTCCTGGGGAAGAATGGCAGTTAGGCAGACACACAAAGCTTGGCTGCCTCGAAGCCTTTCTCATCCTTTCTTTTAGGTGGATTCCTGGGAAATTTCGAGATGTCGAATGGGTAGGCAGAGACACATTTAATGGACCGTGTAA
Source organism: Lyroderma lyra (assembly GCA_004026885.1). NCBI lineage: Eukaryota > Metazoa > Chordata > Mammalia > Chiroptera > Megadermatidae > Lyroderma > Lyroderma lyra. Next base: position 24,913 of record PVJL010010334.1, on the reverse strand, counting down.
GTGAGACTCAAGAGAGGGAAGGAGAGTGAGTTCTCATGGCCACACAGGTCACCAGGCAACTGGGAGGGCCGGGTTGGTGGAGGGTGAGGAGGCACAACCATAGTTAGGGCAGGGTGGTGGTCTCTCCAAAGGTGAGCTGGGAGAGACAGCACCTTGTTAGAATGTTATCATCCTCTCAGACTTCCACAAGAAGGCTTAGAATTCTACTTCTGGATTTCAGAATGCGAAGAATGGTGTCGGGCTTTGAAAAGGGAGAGAAACACAAAGAGAAGAGAAAAAGACCTACTGTTAGGAAAGGGAGGTGGCTTAGCCAAGCACTGGAAACCCTATCTGTCCACGCTGGTATTTAAAACACCTGGAGCCTGAAGCCCGGAATGGGGGTCCGGGTCCCACTCGCTCCGGAGAATGACATACTCGTATCTACTTTATCACCCGAGTCGCCTCCTATCTCAAGGGGAAAAACTGAATCCGCCGCTTACCAGTCTCCCAGGTTCCATCTGCTTCGCCTGGCACTTCCATTGGGTCCCCCCGGGCAGCTCTCGGACGCCCCCAGGCGGCCACTGCTTGGAAAAGCTCGGTCACGTTGTGCTGCGTGATCTCTCCCGCAGTCTGGGGGCGGGGCAATGGGCGTGGCCAAAAGCTGATTTCGGACCGCTGGACGGTGCTTAGAGAGTATGCCGACCCTCCCACCTCCCCACCCGCAAAGCTAGCTTTTGGGCGGGAGAGCGTGGATTCCCGGAACTGTATTTAAGGATAAAGGGAGAGGCCTACCCCCCCGTGGGGGCGGAGCCCATGATTTTGTGGGCGTGGACCTCGCGAACAAAAGCCTGGCCCCAGCACTAGGTGCCGCACACCTTGATCGGCTGCCCGTTGCTGGTCCGCAGGAGGCTCTCATCGTCCGCTTCGATGCCAAAGGCCACGAAGGGTCCCGTGGCGATGTCCCCCCAGTACCCTCGCGCTGCTACGCGCTCCCCGCGCTGGGCAAGCAGGGAGAGAGGAGGCGATGAGGTCGACCCCGGCTTCTGAGTCCCGCAAAAGAAGAAGTGGGCCAGGGCAGGGATGGACACGTACGTGGCTTAGGAGGCGGCCGGACGCCATGGTCCTGTTGGGCACGTGGTAGGCGCTGGAGTCTCTGAGTTCAAAAGCGACACCTGTGTCCCTCCAGCGCCGGAACTCTCGGATGTGGATGACTCGGGCCTGGGAAAGGGGCAAGGGAAGAAAAGAGGCCTCAGTGTCCAGTATACGGGCCCCTAGCCCTTGCTCCCAAAGACCCAGGAGTCCCAGCCTTCAGCCCTTCCTTCCAAAGACCCAGAGTCCGGGCCCCCAGCCCCTCATCCTTCACACTCAGGACCGGGAGCGGGCCCTAGCCCCCTCACCCCGCGGTCGTGTAGTTTCATGTGCAGGTCCCAGTCGCTGACACCGCGTCGGGCGTCGTAGCGGGAGCCCAGGTACTGGCGAAGCCTGGAGTCCCAGAGGCGGCTCATGGGGAAAGCCTCGGGCCCCTTCTCCCGGCCGGCCCAGAAGCGGAACACGGCCTCTAGGGCGTCCCGCTCGCGGAACTGTGAAGCCGGCACGCGTGGGGAGAGAGTGAGGGACAGGGGCCGCAGGGAGAGCGGTCTCTCCTACTTGACCGACCCTCCCTCCCATCCCAGGACATGGACACGATTCTCCCATTTCTCACGTGATGAAACAGAGAGAGTAGAAGCCAACGCCCTAGGCCAAATCCCACAGTGGGAGCCAAGGAGCTGGGGTTTGAACTCCTCATTCTCCAGCTCTCTCCATCAAAGTAAACCCTTTCGGACTACCCATCTCCGTTCGTCCTGTGGCCACCCGGATCCCAGGCGTTGACCGACAGAGGCCAGGCGGCAGCACCTTGAGGGCGCTCAGGCTGAGCCAGGGCAGCTGCTTCGCCAGGCGGTCGGGCTCCGGGACCAGGTGTGCCAGGAGTTCGGCCTGGGCGCGCACGAAGGCGGCCACCGGGGGACGCAGCAGCGCGTTACCCCACACCTCCAGGAAGGCCTCGCTTCTCTCTGCGGGGGAGGAAGAAAAGCAGTAGAGGGAGCAGAGGAGTGAGCCCAGAAATGAGACCCCTCTTATACCCTCCTTATAGAATGACGCGTTCTTCTTGTTTTGTTTTTTGGAAAATGACACATTGTATATATAGGACGCGTATCCTCCTTATAGAATCTTATTTCCTAGTCATCTAATGGGTACAACGGACCCTGGCAAACTACCCACCCATTCCAATAGCTAGAACGTGATGAATAACTTAGACCTCACCTAGGTCTCCTCACACCCCCAGGTAACCCCAGTCCTGATTTCATGTTTATTTCCCTTGCCTTTAAAAAAGAAAAGGTTATAGATGGAGATGGAAATACATGTGTGTTAAAATGTTACAGTATATTGTTTTATTTTAGTTAAGAATCTTATGTGCTCACTTCAGCAGCACATACTAAGAATCTTATAAGAGATAACTATATACTTTCTGTATATACATATATATGTATCAATAAATTTATATATCCATATATAAATGGTTTTACTCATATTTTTATCTGTTTAAAAACATTATAAAAGAGAACTCTGTACATTTAGTTAGATAAGATTAGTTTAGTTCTAGTTGTATAAGAGCTTTATACAAAGTGCACTTTGAAATGTGTGCAATGTATTATGGATGTCCTGGGCTACTAATGACACGTACCATCCATAATCATGATAACAATAATCACTAAGATATACTGAGTCTATATCATAAGCAAGGAGCTAGGCTTTGTTTTGTTTTGTTTTGCTTTGTTTTGTTTCTTCTTCTTCTTCATTGAATCCTCAAAAGTACTCTGTGAGCAAGAACTTTCAGGATCTCCATTTTATAAATATAGATACTGAGGCCCAGAAAAGTGTAGATGCCAGCCCAACGTCCCACAGCAAGCAGAGTCAGAATCTGAATACAGCCTGTCTGAGTCCAGACTTTACTCTAGGTACTAAGCTGAAGTTGTTGTTATTGGGAAATAATCACTTTCTGCCTTTCCACCCAAATCCTCCTCCTCCTCCCTCTCCTCCTCTTAGCCTCATTCCCAGGCTGCCTCCTCCAGGCTGTCTCCCTGGGATTCACACCTCTCACTGGGGAAGAATTGGCAGGACTGAGCTCAGCTCAGCAAACCCCTCTCCACATCTGGGGACTCACAAGTTCTCTTTTGGATTTCTCCTATTGTAGGAGGTTTTGACTGCTTACACTGCCATGCACTGTTCTGAGAGTTTCATGTGGATTGTTCTCTTGGAATTCTCCCAAAAGAGTGAGCAAGTGATGAAATACAAAACAATTTCCAAAAATTTTAATTGCACCACTGAAATGCCAGAATTCCTGCAAGGCAGTGGGAGGTACTGGGGGCCAGAATACCCAGGTCCTTGCAACTGACCTTGCAGCCCCATTTTCTCAGGATCCTCCAGGGCTAGGTTGAAGATCAGCATGTGTCGGGCCACAGCTTCCAGATTATTCTCCAGCACATAGAACTGGAAGGATGGACAGGGCAAAATAATTCTGAGACCTGTGTCTCTGGCCCCTAGGAGACCCATGAGTAGTAGACCTCAGCCCCCTCCTTCCACAGGACCCAGAATCCCAGCTCACGTGAAACCTCCTGCGAGGCCACAGCGCTGCCCGGGCCAGGGTCCGCAGCAGGTGCCGCCCATCCACGGAGCCCAGCAGCAGCACATTCAGCTGGGGGGTTCCGTGCTCTGTATCGGCCTGCGAGTCTGAGTCCACAGTAGGACCTGGCAAGGCGACAGCGGGCTGGGGATTGTTGGCCTGGAAAGCAGCCCGGCAGCCGTCCCCCAGCAAGATGGACTACAACGCCCAGCAGGACTTGCACTTCAGGCTTAGGTTGTAAACGGAGCTGTGCCTCTAAGCATTCTGGGACTCGGAGTCCGCAGAGAGGCCATCTGGGCTGCCCCACTCGGGAGCGCCCTCCGCCGTTGGAACCTCAAGAAAACGTTAGCGCATCACCTGCCAGGCCGTAAAGGCAGCCGCTATGAGATGAGGTCCTGAGATGGGAGACTCACTCTCAGCCTGCAGGTCCAACGCCGGGGACAGGCCCCACCAGGATACGGAGCCGAAGCCTGCGCCCGAGCCTGCCGGTGTGGTCATCACCCTGAGGGACGGACATCCAAGGAATTCCCAAACATCATATCTGAGTCGCGATTCAATTCCCTCTCACCTCGCCTGACTTCTCGTCCCTTTTCTTCAAGTACAGCCCCCCTCACCTTTATCCTTCCAAGTATCCCGCGTGCGACCTCTCCCCGCCTGCTTGGTGCTGCGCGGCAGCCCCTCAGCAACTGCTGCCTATAGCCCCGGCTCTTTTGGACAATCGGCCAATGGGAGTATGTAAACTGCCGAGGCCTCGATCAACGGACCAATTAGAACGAGCAATATCCGCCTACTTCGAACTTTTGACCAATGGAGGCGCTGAGGAACCACTTCCAGTCGTGCCAGGCAAGAGAGCAGGTGGACGCGGTTGTCATGACGACGGTGCCCGAGGTAAAGTATCCCGACGGAAAAAGCTAGGGCGGAGCCTGGGGAGGTCCAAATTTCTGGGATGGTGGTGGATTGGGCTGATTCAAAATTAGAACTGAACAGAATCTCGATTAATGCAAATTAAAGTGAGGTGGCGTAGACCTTAAACTATAGACCTCTGTGTCCCTTTTCTCCCTCAAACTCTCAAACTAGGCTTCTCAGCAGGTGGGCTGCGCCAGCCAGCACTGGCCCTTGGTTGTTACATTTTCAGTAATTTGAGAACCTGGTGATTATTCTCAGTCATTACTGAGAATAAAAAATTATCCTCAGTAATTAACTTTTTTACTAAATTACTAAAAATTAAATTTCAGTTACATACGTTTCATTAAAATAAAGGTAATACAGGTACATACTCAAAACTCATTTTACTGTATTTTACTCTTATTGGCAGTCTTATGGTTATTTACATCTATGTACTTGTATGAAGGAAATATATTTTAATGTATAGTTTTAAAAAACTCAAATTGGTAAATTGCGACCACAAGCTGTCTATCTTTGTAAATAAAATTTTTTTAGAACCATGGCCAGAATTAGAATGAGGCAGAGTGGTCCAAGTGCAGGGTCAGATCCTGTCTTTAAAATGTTTATATTTTGTCCATTGTGGATTGTGTGTGTGTGTGTGTGTGTGTGTGTGTGTGTGTTTCCCTGGCTAGGAGTCAAACCCAGGCCACAGTGTTGAGAGCGCAGAAGCCTAGCCACTACACCACCAGGAAACCCCCAACAACATTGCTTTTGATGTCAGACATGCTTGAGTTTACATCTTGCCCTATCACTTAGTGTTGGCCAAGAGCTCTTGGCCAGGTGACAACATGAGTTCCACAAGGGTAGGAACTTGAGTGAGACACGTCTCCAGATCAGCTCCAACATCCAACATGGGGCTCAGCACCCAAGGAGCCTCAGCTCTCTGCCTCCTCTCTTCGCTCAGCTACGTAACTTCAGATGAATCGTGATATGAGGGTGGATCCCCCCCAAAATGGAATTATCTTCTGGACGGCTGGCCCCTTGTAGTACAGGCTTCCCCCTAGGTGAGTGTTCTAGGGACCCATCTGCATCAGTGTACCCGCTGGTGTTGTGAGAGGCTGTATGCAGAAGAAACATCCCGACGTATGGCAAACAGATGACTGGTTCTTCCACCGTGACAATTCAGCCCTGCTCATGCCATGCTGAGCGTTTAGCCAAAAACACCATGACCCCAGTGTCCCATCCTCCCTATTCACCTGATCTTGCCCCAAGCAACATTCCCCTCAAAGGGAAACGTTTTGCCGATGTGGAAGAGGTGAAACAAAAAACAGCAGAAGGACTAAAAGGCATCAAAAAAACCCGCGAGTTCTAAAACTGCTTTGAGTAGTGGAAAAAGTGTTTTGATAAGTGTATTGCATCAAACAGAGAGTACTTTAAAGATGACTGATGTTTAAACATGTAGAAATCCACAATTGTTTCTAAATAAATTCCAGGGGTTTTTTTGGGTCCTCCCTTGTAAATTCACGAATATGTAAGTGAACTCTCATTGACTCCTCACAGCACTCAGAGGGGCGAGTGAATGAATTAAGGAAGAAATGAATGAATAAGTGGGCGAGAGGCTGGATGGATGAGCAGGTGTTTGAGTGAGTTTTGTTCAGTATGTTTTCAGGACGGGCAGCTCTAATTCTACCTACCTGTGTGTGATCCCTCCCCTGGAGATGAGGCTCCCTCTAGGACCTGGCCCCACCCCTGCCCACCTCCAACAAGGAGCACCCGACAGGCCATTGAAGTTGCTGTGTATTTATTTGGCCCTAGGAGTAGTGCGGGAATCAGATTGGGGACAGGAGTGAGTGATCCTGTGTAGGACAAAAGGGACAGTAGAACAAGATCACTGATTGTCAAAGCAAAGGGCAGGATCCTGGGTGGGTGAGGAAAAGGTCAAATTACTCCCCTTCCCCAGAGGTCCCTAAGACTTCTGGGTATGTGCAGTGGGGGCCTTGGCAAGTTATGACTGGAGTGACGGGAGTGAGACGGCAGAAATGGGTCAGATGATTGGGGGAGAGGAGTGTGTGGGTGGGGTGGTAGTCAGAGAAACCTTGAAGGTGGGCCCATGGCTTTGGCCAGGAGTCTGGGGTCAGGGGCTTGAAGGTGGGGTCAGGGTGGAGGCAGTGGCCTCACTCGGTCAGGGGGCCGCAGTGAGTGCCACTGGGCAATGGGCCGTCGGGGGTTGGCCAGCATATCCGCCCAGTGCCGAAGGCCAGCCCCACCAGCTGCTGTCCCTACAGCCACCCTCCCGATGGCCTCATTCTTGCCCAGCTTGTCATAGTCCAGCACGGTTAGCTCCACCTGGACCTTCTGGGTGGTCAGAGGAGGAAGAGAAGACAGGAGAGTGGAACGTGGAGGCAAGGTTGTAGCTCAAATAGTATTGCTAAGGAGAGGCCCTCCCTCACAGAGTCCTGGGGACCTTGCTATGGCGCTGGGCCAAAACTCACCTGGAGCTTGAACTGGGAGGGGGGTGGGAGGTAAGGTGGGGAGAGCCCTGTGTTTAGATGGGTACTTTGCTGTCTTTCCTCTTGCACCATCAGATTGCACAGGAGAGAAACCCTTAGGACCCCTTGGGAAGGGGTTGTTAGGAGTCTCTTTAGGGAGTAGCCCCCTAAGGGGGACCAACCTCCAATACTCTTAGGTGGGTGGAGGGGCCTGTCCCTAAAAGAGTTGTGAGGAAGTCTCTTTTTCTTAGTAACTATGGTTCCTGGGGGGGCGGGGCATCCAGGTGTTGCTTGGGGATGGGCCACCATGGTCTTGCCTACAGGGTGAGGCAACCTGGTCTTCCTAAAAGGAAATTGAGAACACAACCACAGACCCCCAGGCCCTGGCTTCTAGGGATAGCTAAGGAGTCTCCCTCCACCTAGCAATGGGGAGGGGGGTAGGGAGTTCTAAGGGCCTGGGGCTCTAGGGGATGGGCTGTTCTGGCAGGATTACCAGGTCCAAGCTCACCTGGACTTGGTCACAGGGCACCTCAAAGCTGAAGGCCTCGTTGTAATAGGGGTTCAGAGTGTTCTTCTTGATGGTCGTTTTCTTCTTCCGCACCTTTTTGCCGCCCTGCAGCAGGTGAACCTTGACATACGGATCTGGGGAGAGGCAGCAGGAGTCTCAGAGCCATTCACTGCTGAGTCCAGGGGCTCAGATTGAGGGGAAGGCATGTGATGAGTCTGTTCTTTGGCAAAAGAGATGGCCTATGCACCCCTCAAGTCTTCTGTGGTCTGTGCCCAAATTGAATCTACATGCTCCCAGGGCAGCCTGGACCTTTCTCTCCCACAAGGGACTCTCCAGCCGAGAAACTGCAACTTTCACCAGAGGATATCCCTGTACCACTCCCACCATTTCCTTGCTTCCCACACACCTGACAGCCCTCCCACATCCATCTTCTTCAGGTTTTTAGCCTCCAGAACAATGACGGTGAGCTTCCCGGCAGTGGGGACATAGCGCAGAGAGAAGCAGATGTCTCCTAGTTTCTCTTGCTAAAAGACGAAGAGAAACAGATCACTATGCATCCATCCACACATCCATCCCCTCTGCGACCCTCTTCCCTCTCCCTCACCCTGGAATGGAATGATCCAGAGTAAAGACCCCAGTGGTACAATCAATCCAAGGAGGGAGGTGTCAACCTACCAGGAGAGGTGGAATGGCTGGAGCCCTGGGGGTCCAGAAGGCCTGTAATTTAATTGGCCGGGGTGCGGTGGGCATGCCCAGCCATGGGACAGGGCCACACGTGCTCACCTCCTCCCGCGGAGCCGCCTGCAGCTCCCTCCAGGACAGCACTGGTCGCCCCAAGTCCACGGAGCTCATGGGGATCCGCACCTCCCCAATGGCATCGTTGCGGGAGAAGCGGTCGAAATCGTACACTGCCATGACCAGTATCCTGCCTCCCAGCTCCACGTAGGGAACCTGGAGGGAGGGGCACAGATGAGCACAAGACAGAAAGTAAGGGAATCAGAGAGGAAGCGGGGCACCACATATCCGGGTAGAAGGCTAAGAGTGGAGCAGTGAGGGGTCCAGGGAACAGTTGTAGGGTAGTCTATGGAGCCCAAATGGGACAACCCAAGGTCCAAGGGAATAGCCTAGGGATCTGTAGTGCCCCAAAGGGACAACATAGGGGCCAGTGGAATAGTGCCCAGAGCTAGTCGCTGCCACCTGAACTGTTGCTGCCTCCAGAAAAACCTGAAGGGGTGGGTCCCCAGTGCTCAAGGGACTGAGGGTAGGTGGCTGAGTGTGAGGACTGAGGGTAGGTGCTTACTTTGAACGCAAAGGTCTCCCCAAAGTGTGGGTTCAGCGTCTGCCGATGCACCTTGGTCTCATGCCGCCTCCGCTTGTCTGGCAGCAGGTAAACCCGCACATAAGGGTCTGAAGAGCCACCCAGGTCCAAGGCTGCCAACCCATCAGCTTGCAGGATACCTACTAGCAACTATACAACAAAGAGGGACTCCTAGTCTTAACTTTCCTTCTAGACCTTCCTAAGACCCTCCCCTCTGAAGCCTCCTCCCTCCTCCACACCCACCTGGCCACTCTGGAAATCATAATCCAGTGAGTATTGCAGACGTCCTAGCTCGTGCTTCCCGGCCACCTGCTGCCCCGGCATGGATAGTGCTGGCTCCAGTTCCTCCACTTCTGGCTGCACCTTAGGGAGCCAGGGACAAGAGCAAGTGAACTCTTTCCTCTGAGGGTGTTATCCTCCAGGCCCAGAAGTCAAGGGAGACTAATACATCCCTTAGCCAAATCTGAGCACTTGCAGGCTAAGCAGAGTCAGTGTTTGATTAGTGATGTCTGCCACAGGCAGGGAATAGTCCTATCAACACACGTACAGTATGTCAATGTTTGATTAGTAATACATGCTGTAGTTGGAGAATAGATGTGGTGACAAACAGCCATGCCTAGACTAGAAAATCAAGCAGGATAATGTCTCATTGCCTTCAGAAAGGAGGCAGGAGATTTTACTTCACATTCTAATAGATGTACTGGGGTGGTTGTGCAAATTGCTACATTGATTGATGATCCTGTTAAAGCAATATACAGAGGAGGAATGGCATATTTTTGTGTGTGTGTTTGCTGTTCTAAACTAGAACAACAAAATCAGAAGACTCCTCCTTAACCTAAGCCACCAATTTTAAAAATTCACCATGAATCAGAATTCCCCTGAGTAGGGTGGTAAAATGCCTTCACTTCAGGGTTTCTGACTCAGGTTTGGTGCAAAATCCAGAATTTGAGTTTCAGCAAGCACTGGAGGTGATTCTGTTGCAGATGGTCTTTGAATGCCACTGGCTTAAGGATAGGAATGGAGAACACTAAAGGGCATCCTTAGGAGTAAGAATAATAGCTATTTGTCGAGAAAGGAAGAGGGGTAATACTAGTTATGGACAACAAACTTGAGGCTCAGAAATGGACAGTGAATTATCCTCTCTGAGTCACACAGATGATTTCTGTGGGTTGGAAACCCAGGACTCCCTGGCTCCCAGGCAAGCATCACTTCAGTCTCTATGAGTATTCAGAGACCTAATGTTCTGGTTCTTTCACCTGTAGCCTTTCATTTTCCACTTCAGTGGCCTCTTCCAACTCATGGTTCCTTCATCCTCTTAGGGCTGCCATACAACCTCCTCCCTGGTCTCCTTGTCCTAGGTCTGTCCTCCACATAAGCTCCAAAGCGTTCATCCTAATATGCATCTGACCCTGTCCTCTCCTGCTCAAAACTCTTCTGTGGTTCCCAACTGCCCTCATTATGTGGACACTGCTGGATGTCCAGCCCCCTCACTCTGGAGTGTAGTGTATCTGTACTCTATGCTCTAGCCATTGTGGAAATGACTTTGTTTTCCAAATACACCTCAGCACCTGGATTCCAGGCCTTGGCATATGCACTTGCTTTGAGCTAGAAGGTCCTTCTTTCTGATCTTGATTAACTCTGTGTGTCACCTCTGCTGGGAAGCCTTCTGGGACCCTCCACGCTGTCAGGTGGTTTCTCTGCATCTCCCTATTTCCTGTCCTGCCTCTAATGTGCCAAATACCACCCTGTCTTGTGAATATCTTTGTGTATCTCTGACTTCTCCATCGAACTGGAAGGTTCTTATGAACAGTGAGTAGGTCTGGTCCATCTCCAGATCCCCAGGGTCCAGTTTGGGGATAGACATACAGAGGAGATGGGCGTATAAGGTGGGCTTAGAAGGGAGGGAGCTGGGATTAGGTTACTGGGCTACAAAGAAGAGCAGAGGTACAGGAAGGGCTGAGGGGTTGGGATAGGCCACACCTTGTCTATGTAACTCAGGCCTAGCTCCTTCACTTCCTGAAGGTGGACCTGGGCTTGGGCCTGGCTCTTCTTTCCCATCCGCCTCCGACAACGCTTCCGGTAGAGACAGAAACAGCAGCTGAAGACGAGGAGGGCTGAGACCAGCACGATGGTGGCCAGGGCCCAGGAGGGCACTGCAGAGGGCATGGATACAACAGACATTGAGGCCATAAGAAGCCATCTGGTGGGTTCAGTCTGGAAAACATGGGGAAGCTGGAATCCTGGCCTGTTTTCCCTCCAGCCATATCCATCCCGTTGTCTTCCTGTGTTTTTCTTCCAACTGATCTCACCTATAAAGCGATTTGATGCCCTCATCCAGGATGATACCATGCAGATTGTCTTGCCCATCACTTCCACCCTTAGTCTAATTTTTCTCCTCAACTCCTTAACCCCTCCGCGGGCCTCAGTTTCCCTATTTTTAAAAGAAGGGAGAGGTGGACCTTCCAATTCACCAATCCAAGATTTCAATCCATTCCACATCCCTTGATCTGGTTCTCATTTTTGTTGCAAACCTGTTCGTTTTCCATTTCATTGAGATGCCAGTCCATAATTCTGCCTACGATTCCACTCGGATTTTCCAGCCCGCCAGCCCAGTACACCCATCCGAATCCCACCCCTGGGAATCCTGGCCCCGTTTTCCCTCCGTTCCAGCCCTGGATCTGGCTCACCAGGGCCGTGGCTGATGCGACTGGAGTCCGGAGGCGCGTCGGGAGCTGGAGGCCCCAGGGTTGGGGGCTCCGGAAACATGGCGGCGAAGTTCTACGGTCCTTTTCTGCGGAGGCAGCCAAGCGCCCTAGCCCCCCACGCCCACCCCATGCCACCACTGAGTCCTCCCAACAACAAAAAACTCCAACTCCCATAGGCTCTCTGGGCGACTGGCCGCACAGGAGTCGCCAAGCCGCCGCGAGCCATGCTGGGGGTTGTAGTTTTATGCTCCCACACGAAAGACGCGCGCTGGGCGTGCGTTTCAGTGCCTAGTTCCACCCTAAAGGGACGCCCCCTCTTCCCGAGGACCCGGCAGGAATCCCGCTGACTTCTGTCCTCTCCTTGCTCCTCCCTAGGTCCTGAACCGAAAGTGGGAGAAGACGAGCAAAGGAACCAACGCGCCGAGTTGCCCAGAGCAACGTCTACCTCCGCACGCTCAGGGTGGGAACCACGCTGGTTGCCCCGCAATAGCTTGTTGCCATGACAACGGGCGGGGCTTAACGCACGCAAGCCAGTTCCCCACGGGGCGGGCTGGCTCTGCGCCCTGTGGGCCTGGGACACCAGACCCAGATCCCGGAACAAGAGAGGATGGGCAGGGGCGGTCTTGCCCGTCGGTCCAGGCATCCACACCTGGCCTCTCCTTTCACATCTGGTCCTAAGAATGGACTCGTGCTCCTTTCCTCTCCTACTGCTGCAGGCAATGTGGGGGGTCAGGGTGCTGCCCTTGCTGGGCCCCCACATTCTTGGCCTGCTTGTCTCTTCCGTGCATCCGGAGCTCTGGCTTCACACCTGTCCTCGTGACCGCCTCGATCCCCACTCCTCGCTCTTGACTTTCTACTTCTGTCTGTACCCCCATCAGCTTCTCGCCGCTCCTCGTGTCTCCCTTGCCCTCTGCTTGTTGTCTGGTCTTTGTCTCCTGGAGTCTCTCACTCTCCCTCTGCTCATTCCTCCCTCCTTTCTGGTTCTTTGTTCCCACACCTGTCTAAATGTCAGTCTCAACGTTTCGGGGCCCAGCCCTCCCACGCCCTCTGTTGGTTCCACCCAGGGTGCCCTCCCAACACACCCCGTCCTTCTAGGGATGGGATGAAGGATGGGGCTTAGGAAGGGAGTCCCAGCAGCTCCTTACCTACTCAGCTTTTGGACAGGATCCTCCCAGGAGACCGGAGGTGCCGGCTCTGGCTCTGACGTGAGAGTGTGGCGCTGTCCTGGGTGCTGATCGCGGAGCGCGGCGGAGCGGGGGCGCGGTTGGGCGGAGCCGGGCGTGTGTGTGTGTGTGTGTGTGTGTATGTGTGTGTGTGTGTGTGTGTGTGCGTGCAAGAGTGTGTATTGAATGTGAGTGTGTGTGCGCGCGCGTGCGCGTGTGTGTGTGCGTGTGTGTGTGTGTGTGTGTGTGCGCGCGCGCGCGTGCGCGTGTTTGGTCCCTGGTCGGTGGAGAACCCCGACCCACTCCTTGTCTCTCCCCCAGCCAGGAACCACCAGGGCTCCCACGAATATTTATCCTGGTCTCCCAGGATTTTCTGCCTTCTAGTCCAGCCATATGGCATCCAGCTCCACCAACCCCGCCTCACCTGCCCACCCGCTGTACTGCCGAAAGAACTATGTGCCATAACACTCGGTCCTAGGACCCAGGAGACCCTTTCCGGAGACCCAAATATTCAGATATCCAGAGGAGAGACTGTGAAAGTCTCCAGAATATCAGCTGCAGACATCACCCCACCTTCTAAGTTCCCCTATCACCATACCCAGGAGGCAATACCCCATATTCCTCGCTCCAGGGAACCACGTCCACACTGCCCAAGACCCTGGGCACGGAACACTGTACTTTTAGCCTTCTCTGAGAGACTCAACCATCCAAACCTACATTTTTCAGGTGCAAAATTCTGGGCCCTTCCAGTTTTCTCTCGAGCATGTCTGCCTCCAGACCTAAACTTCCCATTTTCAGGAACACACCCCAATATTATTTCCAGACTCAGAAATCCACTGGAGCAAGTGTCTCTGGGGAGAACAGTGCTTTAATAAATTATGAGATAGAAAAAAATATGTACAGCCAATGTGTGCTGGGAAACCTGAGATCTTAGAAGAGTGGTTTGGTTTCTGGAGTAAAAGATAGGCAGGATCCTGCCATTGCTCCTTGAGTAACCAGAATCCTGGATCCTCATTCCTTCCTTCCTCCCTCCAAACCCAGCTGGTTTCCAGACGACCCTGCAGTCTGGGCCCCTAGCATCCTCCTCCTGCCAAGAACGAGGACATCCCAGCCTCCATCCCTCCCTGCCTTCAAGGAATCAGGATTCTAGCTCCCACCTGACTTCTTTCCCCTGAGAAGCAGTGTAGTCTGTCAGCCCCTCCTCCTGCAGGACCCAGGAATCTGAGATCCCAGGCCTCCCAGGGGTCCAGAAATCTGGGCTGAAGTCTGATTCCAGAGTTCAAGTCTAGCTGGACTGGGGTCTCAGTGCCCCCAAATGTAGCTCCTCCTAGTAGGCCTGGATGATTGCCTCATTCTCGAAGAGCAGGTTCTCATATGTGGCCCTGTTCTTGGTTGGCGATGGGGACGACTGCTGGAGATACCGCAGGATGCACTGATGCAGAAACACGTACTGGGCCTGGGGAGGGGAAAAGAAGAGGGTGGAGCCTTGGCCTGCTTTCCCCTGGGGCCCCAACCCCACCAGCCCTGTCCCCTGAGGAGCCCAGTCACCTCAGTCTGCACCATCAGGGGCCGGCTTTCCCGCATCTTCTTCACGTAGCTGAATAGCCCTACGAGACTCTCACACTCCAGTTGTCGCAGCAGGACGTCCAGGGCGATGAGGGTGCCCGTGCGACCCACACCAGCACTAAGCAGGGGCAAGAAGGGGGTCAGACCACAGGAGGGGCTTCTTGAGACAGTTGGAGGCATCTGTTTTTGGAGGACTCAGGGACTTGCATATTATTCAGGGAGACACTGTTCTGGGGAACACCATGTACGTGCGGGGTAGTCTCTGCCTGGAGTTCTCTCTACCTGCCAGCAGGCCCTGTTCTCATGTGCCTTTCCCACGCTTCCCATGCCTGAGAAGGACCCATTAGCAGGCCCACATCACAGATGCGGAATAGAGGCTGAGTGAGATGAAGATGCTGTCCCCAATCACTCGCCTAGTAAGTGACAGATAGGGTTCACACATGGGAAAATAAACTTCCAAGATGATGATTTTTTTAAAAAAAATTTTAAACCTAAAATTAGCCATTTTAAAGTGAAGAGATCAGTGTCATTTTTAGTAGTACGTTCGCAGTGTTGTGCAACCATCACCTCTATTTTGTTCCCAAACATTTTTAATATCTCCCCAAAAGGAGACCTCATACCCCTTAAACAGTCATTTTCCATTCTCTCCCTGCAGCAGCCATCATGTTTTCTGGTGGATTTGCCTGTTCTGGACATGTCATGTACACAGAATCACATGCTATGTGACCTGCCGTGTCTGGCTTCTTTCACTCAGCCCACTGTTTCCGAGGTTCCTCCATGTCATCACGTGAATCAGGGCTTCTCTCCTTATGGCTCAAGCTAATGGGCTAAACCAGTAGGGAAGACCACCTTCTGCACTGTGGAGGGAGATGACAGTCTGCTGGGGACACCTCCACAGGGTGCTCCCTGGGGACTGAGCAGGTGTTAGGACACAGTTGGGCAGAGAGGCTGGCTGTCACGTCCCTTCCTCTCTTATTTGCATTTAGGGAAATTTCATCTTTGGGAGCTTCAGCATAAATAGGAAAGTAGTCGAGGGTGAGGCCCACTACAGGAGCCTGAGGTGGTTCAAGTGCTTCTCAAAACCTTTGGCTGTTTCTCCCTCCTCCTTTTCACCCCTGCCTCCCTTCTCCTCCTTCACCTTTTCATCTCTTTCCCATTTTTCATCTGTATCTTCGTGTCCTTGTTCTCAAGCTATGTCACTGTCCCCTTACCTTCTGCCTCTATTACTTTCTCTCTTCTATCTCCCCTAGAAGACCCTGAGGACCCAGATAACCCCGTTTGCTAAGTCTCAAGGGGGCATCTCTCTCACAGGGAGAGGCTTCAGAGCAGTCCTCACCTGCAGTGCACAATGGGGGGGCCTCTCCCTGGGGTCTGGTCCAGCCACAGCCTGAGCACCTTCCAGAAGGCCAGCAAGGGGTCTGGGGAGTTGGGGACGCCATGGTCTGGCCAGGCCACATAGTGAAACTGACGCACGTGGAGAATCTTCTGCTCTTGCATCTAGACCGGGGGGCGGGGGTGGGGAGGGAGAGCTCAGAACCAGAGGGGCTGGTTTCTGACTGGTGGGGGCATCCCTGAGACACACTAGGGTCCCTTGGGGAGTTCTGAGGAGGGGGCTGCCTTGGTGTCCTAAGGCAGCAATTGAGGGTCAGCATGAGGCTGGCAGGGTAGGGGCTTACATGCCAGAGCTCCAGGTTTCGTATAGTCCAGTTCTCCATCACCTCCTCAGCCTCCAGGGTCACTTGTATGTTCCCATAGGTGCAGGGCTGGGCATCTAGAGGCCAATAATGCTCACACTTCACCTGTGGAAGGACTGGGGGGTCAGAGAACAAGAGGCCCAGGAAACCCACCCTCTGCATGGTGGCTCTTATATCCAGAGCTGGGAAACCCCCTGTCCTGGTGATGAAACAAGACCCACAGGCAGTCAGGTGTAGATTCATACCCTCCAGGAGGACCTCACCATCCCAAGGTCATTGGAATCAGCTTCACCTCATATGTGGACCACTGGATGGACTGAGGGAGATGAAGGAGGTTGGGGTTCTATGGGAGGGAGTCAGTGGGGTCTGAGTCAGGGTCTACACTGGGACCAGTGTCTGGAGTAGCATCACAGGCCAGAGCTCAGAGGTCAGCCCTCAGGTCTCCTCTCACCCGGCCGCACTCCACACAGTTGGTCAGCATGACCAGGGTGTGACTCTGCTGCTCCCACACCAGGCGCCAGAAGTCACTCACTGTCTGGGGTAAGGGGCCTTGGGCTGCAATGAACTCTTGGGGGCTCCAGAGACCCTGGTTGAGAAAAATCAGGCATGTCATGACCCATCTAGTTCTTTCCTTCCAAGGCTCCTTCAGCACCCTTCCCGGCTCCCAGCTACAACCTACAGGCATGAAACTGGCGTTGATGTAGTCGGAGCCTGGCTCCCCGCTGAGGGGTTTCAGGGGCACGCGGGACCAGTCATCTAGGGAAGAAGCCAGCTTTAGTGATGCAGAGAGAGGGGTGAGAGGCCCAGAGAGGCCCACAGAGGCATGGAGAAAAGACTGGGCCCCAGGGACAGAAGTCATGCTGCAGTGCAGACAGATACTGGGAGCTCTGAGAAGGGCGGTAAACCTCAACAGGAAATAGTGAGCTGGGGATGTGCACATCCCTGGGGTAAGGGGTGGGCCAGGGCTGGAGTGGATAAAGTCACGCCCAGCAATGAAGTCAGCAGAAGCTTAAGACTCACAGGGCAGCACATTTCTGTACCGGTTCTTGGCGCTGTTTTCTGGGGCTGAGGCCACCCTCTGAGACTGGTTGTGGCCCTCCAGGGCCAAAAGCTGGGGGAGGCAGAGGAGGGGTGCACAAACATTAGAATTCTCCATCTTCCCTGAAGGACACCCGTATTACTCCCTTTGGCTTCTTAAATGCCCCTCATTTTTACCCTTGTGCGCAGAGTTCCACAGTACCCACAGAAATGAAACATGTGTGCCAACATCCCTGTCGGGTATTTTGGAGAATTTCAGGGACAGTGTGGACTGGAGAGGTAGGCTAGAGAGAGGGAGTGTCATGGGAAAACCAAAATGTTTCTCTAGGACTAAGCCAAGGACCTGTCACAGTGTAAGATTTCAATGATTCCAAAAGAGTATCATGCCTGAGAATTTTTACATAAGCAAACAGATATGTTGCTGCTTTTGTTTAATCCTGAAGGGTGTGGAATGGTCTGGTGGGTGCATGGGACTCAGCTGAGTCCCTCCATTCTCACCCCACCTGGTACTCCTCTGCAAAGCCACAGTTGTTGTCCTTCTCATTTTTCCTGACGTGATCAGCAAAGTCATCTGCCCGGATGTCCCCTGGGACGCTGGGGTGGGGAGACAGGGACAAAGATTTTAACCTTCTTTAATTCTATGCTCTCGGGATAAAAGAAAAGGGTTTTTTAAAAATTGTTATTTACAACCTTAGAACTTACTTATTTCATAAGTGGAAGTTTTCCCCTTTAACCACCTTCACCCATTTCACCCACTCCTTCATTCTTCTACCTTTGACAGTCACCAATCTGTTCTCTGTATCTATGAGTTTATTTTTGTTTTTTAAAATTATTTTTAGATTCTACATATAAGTAAGATCATACAGTGTCTTTTTCTGTCTGACTTACCTCATTTAGCATAATACCCTCAATGTCCATCTATGTCACAAATGGCTGGATGTTTTTCTTTTAAAAGGCTGAATAGGGAGTACCCTGATGGTGTAGTGGCTTAAGGCTTTGGCGCTGTCAGCGCTGTGGCCTGGGTTCACAGGGAGCTACCCACATACCAAAAAGCAAAAAAAAAAAAAAAAAGCAAAAAAAAAAAGGCTGAATAATATTCCAGTGTGTGTGTGTGTGTGTGTGTGTGTGTGTGTGTGACATTTTCTTTATCCATTCATTCTTCAATAGACAATTAGGTTGCTTCCATATCTTGGCTATTGTAAATAACACTGCAATGAACATGGTGGGTACAAATATCTCTTCAAGATAATGATTTTGTTTCCTTCTGATAAATACCCAGGAGTGGAGATGCTGGGTCAAAAAAGGTGTTCTTCATCCAACAATTCTACTCCTGGGTATATACTCAAAAGAATTAAAGACAGGGTCTTGAAGAGATATGTGTACACCCATATTCATAACAGCATTATTCACAATAGCCAAAAGGTGGAAGTAAACCAAGTGTCCATGCAGGAAGGATGGATACACACAATGTGGTTCATCAGTACAATGAAATATAATTCAGCCTTGAAAAGGAAGTGTATTCTGACACATGCTATAATATGGATGAAGCTTGAGGACATTATGTTTAATAAAGTAAGCCAGACACAAAAAGGACAAATAGTGTATGATTCTACTTATATAATGTACCTTAAGTAGTCAAGTTCATGAAAATAGAAAGGAGAATAGGGGGTGCCACGTGATTTGTTACAGATGCCTGTAAGGCAGATGCACACAGGGCAAGGTGGGGAGAGGTCAACTTTATTGGAGTGAGATGCTGGCCAGGGCAGGTTCTATGGAAAATAAACTGGACATACCTTCTCTCACACCTGTATCTAGTATACCTCATCTATCTGCTTCTGATGGCCCCCACCTCAGGTGATATCTCATTCCTTTGTGCCCAGGCCATCATAGCTGGTCTCCTAACTTCCATTCTCTCCCTGTCCCATCTCTCCTTACCCATCCCTGGGGATAATTCTAACAAAGAAATGTGATGACCACTGACACAACCTAAAGAGGACCAAGTAATGAAGACATTTGCAGTTTCTCTTGAACCACTGAACTGTTTATCCAACTGCTCATTCAACATCTCCACCTGCAGGTCCAGCAAGCATCTGATACATTAATGTATCCACAACTGAGCTCCTGGTACCTCTCCCCAAACCTGCTCTCCTATAGTCACTCCATCTCAAGCAATGGGCTTCCAGCCTTCCTGGTGCTCAGGCTATAATCCTTGGAGTCACTCTTTAGCCCTCTCTGACTCTCATACCACACACCCATTCTTTAACCAGATCTTCTGTTTAAACACACTGTATCTAGAATCTGACTACCCCTAACCATATTCTGGTCCAAGACGTAATCATCTCTTGTTTGGATTATAACACAGTTCTTCCTCTATCTCCCTATTTTTGCCTTTGCTTCTTAAGTAGGTGAGATTGTGTCACTGGTCTATATAAGACCCTCCAATAACTCCCATCTCAGAATAAAAACAGAGTCCTTACTATTATCTACAAGGTTCTACCTGGTCTGGTCCCACTTCTCATAATCTCATTTCCTACTGCTCCCCTTCACCCACTCTACTCAGTTTCTGAGATACAGTATTCTCTAAACACACCAAACACACTACTGCCCCAGGGCCTTTGCACTTGATGGTCCCCATGCCTGGAATGCCTTTTCTTCAGATATACACATGATTTCTTCCTCACTTGCTTTGAATCTGTGCTCAAATGACTTCTTCTTAGTCATCTTCTCAGTAAGGCTTTTCCTGGACACCCTGTCTACAATTTCCTCTCATTTTAACATCCTACCTAAAATATTCCTCTACCCTTTCTATCCCTACATCTTGCTTTTCTCAAAGAAAGTATCACATTCTTTAATATTGTTTATCAATATCTTCTTCTGCTAGAATGGAAGCTCCATGAGGGCAGAAATCTTTGTTTCAGTCACTGTTTCTTTAGCACCTAGAACATAACAGGTGCTCAGTTACTATTTTGTTGGATGAATGGAAGTCCCCAGAGTTGAAATTGGAACTGATTCCAAAGTCACTGGCCTACACTGCTTGGGGGGTGGGGAGCAATGAAAAGGTTGTGACCCCTGTCACAGAGGGCATTAGATCCATCTGAGACTAGTAGGTGGGTTACAGATCCTGCCCTCTGACCCATACAGTGACCAGCAAACACCCCTTCATTTGATCTGACAGCAATTCTTTGGGATGCTTCTAAAACCTTCTGCTCACCTGAAGACAAGATCCTGGGGTGCTGAATTCTTCTGGCTCTTCTTATACCTGGAATGAAAGGCTCAGAGAGTGAGGCTGGAACAAGAGATCCAGATCCTTTCCCTGGCCCCCACCTCCATGTGGTCAGTCTTCCCTATGCCATGTCTCACCTCTTCTTCAGGAAGAAAATCAGCAGACCCACCAGGATGAAGAACAGGAGGACACCAACAATGGCCCCAGCAATGACCCCTTGGGGAAGGAGGCATGGGGAACCGTTAGAGCCTAGGTCTTGTCTCCCAATGTCCCATCTCTCCTATCTATGTCCTCACCCAGATGGTGATCAGAGGCCCTAGAGGGTAGATGTTGGGACAGAGAAGGGAAAGGAGAAATCTTCTGGGTAAAGCCCCATCTCCCACCCAATATTTCCTCTCAGTCTCTCAGTCCCCTAGAAGCCTGGTCCAAATGCATAACTTTCTCAGGTGACCTGGTTGCTATAGTGACACTCCCCCTCCTTGGCCTATACTAACAGTTAGTGAGGTCAATTTTGGCCCCACCAGCAACATTGGGTAATATCTGGAGACATTCTGGTTTGTCACCATTGGGGTGGTGGTGCTACTCGCGTCAAGTGGGCAGAGCCCAGAGATGCTGCTCAACATCCTACAAGGCACAAGACAGCCCCTCACAGCAGAGTGATTCAGCCCCAATGTCAATATGCCAAGGTTGAACACCCATTCCCTGGGGTTGATGGCATTGACAGTTCTCCCCAGAACTGAGGTTTATCTTCTCAGATGCCTGTTTGCTAAGAGAAGGGCTCCCTTGCAATGGGGCACACTGAGGCTGTTAGCGCCTAAGGCCTTGGTCCCAGGCTCTGATGGGCACAAATCTCCCAGGATCTGCCCTTAGATGACTGGTCAGGTAGACCCAAAAGCCCATCTCCATCAGCCATGGTGGCCAAAGGCTACAGTTTCTTAAATGTCCTGGTTACCAGGACTTGTCAACAGGCTCTAGTAGGGTCTTTCACAGCCTTTTGAGGCATCCAGTTCCCTTTATAAGCCTGGTTCTGCACAATTGGACAAAAGGGTCTGTCCTCCCAAGGACCCTTCCTGCCAAGCTAGAGACACTCCTGGGCAGTGGGATACAGCAAAAGTCATTTTGGAGTAGCATCCACTGATCATTGCACCAACTTCTAGTCTCTCTCCAGAGCACAGACCCAATCTTATAAGAGGCCCTGATTCCTAGGAAGTGACTGATGAGACTCAGTGAAGCCATGACCACTCAATGGTATATGATTAGAGACTTCCTGAATATTGGGTTCAACCTTCTTCAAAGACCCACACTGATGAGTAAAAAACGGTGCCACCGTGGCGGGGAAAAGCCAGCAGTTCTTCATATGGTAATCCTAAACACAGTCGCTATATGACCCAGCAATTCCACTCCCGGGTATATACTCAAGAGAAATGAAGATGTATGTTTACATAAACCTCTATGCAAATGTTCATAGTAGCAATACTCATAATAGTCCAAAAGTGGAAACCACCCAACTGATCCATCCGCAGCAGAACGGATAAAGGAAATAGAGCTCAGCCATACAATAGAGTATTATTTGGAAAAAAAAAAAGAAAGAAAGAAAGAAAGAAATGAAGAACTGACATGTGCTACAACACTTATACTGAGAGAAGTCAGTCATAGAGGACCACATGTTGTATGATTGCATTTTTAGGAAATGTCCATAATAGGCAAATCTACATAGACAGAAAATAAATTAGAGATTCCCTAGGCTTGACTATAGGAGAGTTGGGAAAATTAGGGGGCAATGGCTTAAGAAGGCAGTTTTTCTTCATGGGATAATGAAAATATTCTAAAATTGATAGTGATGATAATTGCACAGTACTGTAGGTTGTACTAAAAGTCCTTGAACTGTACATTTTATTTTTATTTTTTATTTTTTATTTTTTTTTGCTTTTTGGTATGTGAGTAGCTCCCTGACTGGGAATCGAACCCAGGCCGCAGTGCTGACAGCGCCAGCACCGAAGCCTTAAGCCACTACACCATCAGGGAACTCCTCTGAACTGTACATTTTAAATGAGTGAGTTGTATGGTGTGTGAATTATATCGCAATAAAGCTTTTCTAAATAAAGCAGGGAAAAACCAAAAAGGACTCCATGGGTAGGTGAGACTTCTTCACAATAGGGCCTAATGAGGTCTAGAGAGACTTTCTCTGTCTCCTGGGGTTCTACTCACCTGTGCTCTCAGTGTGGCAGGTCATGGAGGCAGACTGAGCCCTCATTGTGTCCCAGATAGTTGTGACAGTTGCTGGGTAGGACTGAGCTGGCTGGAGACCCAACACGGACACACCCTTCCCACAGGAGGATCTGTCCTGTGAGCCCTGCTGCCCGCCCACCTGCAACTCAAAAGACTCGTAGCCTCCTGAGGGGCAGGACCAGGTCAGGATAACCCCGTAACCGCCAGAGGTGCTGATGCAGGAGATGATGGTGACAGGGTCTGGGTCTGAGTAGAGAGGACATTAGGAGTCAGTAGGTGCCATCCAAAGTAGTGTTCCATCCCTCCCCAACTTCACCACCAGTGACGCCAATTCTATGACAACAAATTCATCCTTTCCCCCCAAACCAAAACACCTCTTCATCTCTTAGTTTTTCTTTCCCAATAGTTGCCCCACCCATGAGCCCTCTGACTCTCTGTTATCATTATAGCTTAGGAAGTCATGGCTTCATGTCCTGATGGGATCTGTAGCCCACTCATTCCTCATTGCCACCAAGTCTGACCAAAGCCCCCCATCATGTAAAAAAGAAGGCCCATCTCACCTGTGGATGCAAGGAGGCTCTGTGTGGAACTGGTTACATTGTTCCTCTCTGCCCACACACTGAAGTTGTATAAAGTCCCAGGTGTCAGGGCCTCCACCTCATACCAAGTCTCATTGGTCTTGCCTGTCTGGTAGGCCTGCTGTCCTTGGGGATCTCGCTCCCTCTGGGGGTGTCCCCAACTGACCCACTGGACTGAGTATATGTAGAAGTGAGAGTGGGGGTCTGTAGGGGCCTTCCACTGCAGGGTGATTGAGTTGTTGGTCTGAGTCTCTTTCTGCAGATCTGTGACCTCACTGGGAGCTGAGAATTGAGAAAGACACACAAAGGGCTGAATCTTCAAGGACCCTCATACCCAAACCTGCTTACCTCCCCTTCACAGCAAAAATGAGGTACCCCAGTCATCAGATGAGTCTACTTCCTAAGAAGTGCAGTGCACAGAAAGGAGGTGGGGACCAAGATCACCCAGGCCTGCTCTGTCCTGAGTCTCCAGCCTCAGCTCCCACCCACCACTTAGCTCCATGGTCAGCCTGACACAAGGTCCTTTCTAACTTCTAGACACACCAAGTTTCTAGATAGAGCTGTTGACTTCAGTCTTCTTAGCATAAATGGCCAAAGACTAAAGAGTTCCAGATTCTGTCTATCAACAGTAAACCTAGTGTGTGGGGTAATTCTGGTTCCTTTTATCTTGGGAACCTCCATGTATAGGCTGAGAGGTGGCACTCATTGGTTCAGCCCATTCCCCACAAGTCGTGATGTTCAGCTCATTCAGGAAAAGCTGTGGATGGTTGTCTAGCTGGTTTGTTGGTTTTTGAGAGGTGGTGCTAAAAAGTCAAGGGCTCTCTTAGTTCTCCAAATTGAAAAATGTTGGTTGCTGAGGACAGATACTCTCTAGGAAGCAAACCTACAAGCTCAAGGTCTGATGAGGCTGAAGAAGGTCACCAAGTACAGTTAATCTCCCAGGAAACTCCCAACATACCCTGTCATTGTCCTTCCCCATCCCGATAGTGCTGGGTCCAGAACTAGATTGTATCTCACCAGTGGCACCACTGAGGGTCTCATTGTCACTGCTGATTCCATTCCTCTCCACCCAAACAGCAAAGGTGTACAGGCTCCCAGCTTCCAGTTCCTTAAGTGTGATCCTGGTGTCTGTAGTGTTATGGGTCCTAGTGACAATACTGCTCTCCTTGATCCATGAAACCCAATAGGTGTAGAGAGGATGACCTGGGCCAACAGGAGCTGTCCAGCTCAAGGTAATGGAGCTGCGGGTCTGGTCCTGTATCCTGAGACCTGTCACTGTCTTGGGGGCTGGAAGAAAAAAACAGATAGTCAGGGTTTCTATGTCTCCCATACACAAGTGTCCAGAATACAGCAATGTGCCTAGTCCCTGTACATCTCAGATTGTTAAGAAACACTTCCCAGCAATGCGACCTAGAGATATCTGTGCTTAAGAACCCCTACACTCAGTGGCAGACCTCTGGGCAGGTCAATCTCCAAGTATGGTCACATTCTCCTGTGGACTAGGTGGGTGGGTCTAGCTCAGTTGAGGTCAAAGAGATGGTGGCCACAGTCCAGAGGCTGGAGGAGGTGTCATCTTTGCCAGTTCTTAGCCTCTTGCCAAACAGAGTGAACACCAGTGTCCTTCACTTGTGGAGATGCTGAGGTTCTTCCTGGAGCCAGGAACATCATTCTTTTCTACTCACACAGAGAATTTGTACAAGGTCTCAGGTTCAAGTCGATCCACTCTGGCACTGGTGTTTGTTGTGCTTTGGGTCTCAGTTTTGTCACCGTTACTTGTTCACTGGACCCAGTAGGTGTAGTTCAGAAGGTCAGGGCCACTGGGTACCTCCCAGCTCAGAGTAATGGAGCTGGTGGTCTGAGCCTCCACACTCAGGTTC
>PVJL010010333.1:0-50188 GCA_004026885.1 Lyroderma lyra | reverse complement strand
GCCAGCAGACATATGAAAAAATGCTCATCCTCATTAGCTATCAGGGAAATGCAAATCAAAACCACAATGAGATACCACCTCACACCTGTCAGAATGGCTATTATCAACAAGACAAGGAATAACAAGTGCTGGAGAGGATGTGGAGAAAAAGGAACTCTGGTACACTGCTGGTGGGAGTGCAAACTGGTACAACCACTGTAGAAGGCAGTGTGGAGGTTCCTCAGAAAACTGGGAATGGAATTACCATTTGACCCAGCAATCCCCCTTCTGGGGATCTACCTAAAAAACTTGAAAACCTTTGTCCGCAAAGACTTATGTACCCCAATGTTCATCGCAGCACTGTTCACAGTGGCCAAAACATGGAAACAACCAAAGTGCCCTGCGACAGATGACAGGATAAAGAAGCTGTGGTACATATACACAATGGAATATTACTCAGCTATAAGAAAAGGTGAAATACTGCCATTTGCAACAAAATGGATGGACCTGGAGATCATCATGCTTAGTGAAATAAGCCAGACAGAAAAAACCAAGAACCGTGTAAGTTCACTCATATGTGGAATATAAAACTGAAAGCAACAAAAACAAAAGCAAGCAAACAAAAAACCCATGGACACAATAAATAGTTTAATGGTTATGTGGGGGCAAGGGAAGAGGGGATGGGAGAGGAGGGAGGGAGTGGGAAAGGAAGGCGGGGAGCCAGATATATGGTGTTGGAAAGAGAACTCACACTGGGTGGTGAACATATAATGCAGCAAATAGACGATGCACTGTAGAATCGTACACCTGGAACCTATATAATTCTTGCTAACCAAAGTCACCCCAATAAATCTAACAATAAAAAAGGTTTCTATTTAAAGAAAGGAATATGAGAAAAAATGTAAAAGCAAACAACCCTAGTGTTTTTCAAATGTAAGTTGTGGATTAGTTTTAGAATCTGCTGCCTAACCAGCCAACAAGGTCTGTGGAGAACGTTTAGAAGCTTGTCCAACGTGTGACCCATGTCCTGAATGTGGCCCAGGACAGTTTTGAATGCAGCCCAACAAAAATTTGTAAACTTTCCTAAAACATTACAAAATTATGCACAGGCCTTTTTTTTAGCTCATCAACTACCACTAGTGTATTTTATGTGTGTCCTAAGACAATTAATTCTTCTTCCAGTATGGCCCAGGGAAGCCAAAAGTTTGAACATTCCTGTTTAAGATGCTGAATCCCAATGAAAGGCTAGAATCATGACAACATTTGGTAACTCATATATTTTAGATAAACTGAACAGAGTGGGTGTTACAAAATTCCTAACTGATTTTTGTTTTTTTATCTTAAATGCTTACTTGATAAATACCATATGTATGATAGATCATTAAACTAGTCCATATTTTAAAATAGTGTATATGTTATAAACTTTGCGGGGGGGGGAGGGGAGGGCCAGGATTCACATGGCTAAGAGGACACATCAAATATCATATGGAACAGTCCAGCAGTTAGAAACAATAGTGGTGATGGTGGTGGGGGTAGGGGTCGGATTATGCTCAGAACCAGAAAGGATTGGCCCAGTGAAGTATGGGACACTTGGAGAATAGTAGGCCCTTATTCCGTTCAAGCTGACAGTTGCCAGTTGAGAATGTGATGTCATTGTTAATACATCTCCTACCAGCTTTTCATTAAGAAAAAGGGAAAATGCATGTGTGTGTGTGTGTGTGAATGTGTGAGACACCTGTCTATTTAGTATTTGCAACTGATGCAAAAATTTCTGTGCATGCATTCTGTACTCCAGCCACACTAATCTGCAAGTGATTAACAGCACACAGGCCAGCAACTCTTCACTCAGTTATAGATAAAGAACATCATTTTTAGGTATGCAACTGTTTTCTATATCATCAGTTATTCTGACCTGGTTTTTTTGCTTTGCTGGTTTTTAAGGTAGTTTTCTAGGTTTCAGATAATCAACTAGTAACCAACCTCTACAATCTGTGTTGGTTTTTTTTTTCCTTTTCTTTTACTCTGAATTGAAAAATTATTTAACTGGATTGACTCATTTTTCACATATATTTTTAGCCTAAACAAGGTGAGATTTTTGTTGAAGAGAAAGAAAGGAGGGAAGGTGAGAGGGAGGCAAAGAAGGAGGGAGGAAAGGAAGGAAGGAAGAAAGGAAGGAAGGAAGGAAGGAAGGAAGGAAGGAAGGAGGGAAGGAAGGAAGGAAGGAAGGAAGGAAAGAAGGGAAAGGTAGGGATGAGAAGGGAAGAACAGAATTTAGGAGAGGGTGTTAATTGACTAGAGGATTGAAATGAACCTTCGTAGTTCCTGACACAGAAAAACTAGGGCCTTCTGCCTGAGTTCTGGTAAGGCTTCCAAAGTTTCTCATGTCCCACTAAAGAATACAGTGCTTTTCTGTAAGATTCAAGTGTATTTTTTTCTTCTAGGTACAAAAGTAGAGGTGTTTATGATCACTTCATTGGTGCTTTTTCCCTTATCTTCTGAATTCTAAGACATTTTGAAAACTATGCAAATTATAAACACTGGGTTGTAAAGTCTCAAGTTCACTTAGTAAAAATGCCAAGTGTTGATTTTTATTAACTAACTTCTGCTAATGAGTATATAATATCTAATATCTGCAATACATAAATAAATATAAAATCAAGAATCACAGGAATCCAGATAATCTAGTAATCATTTTACAATAATATAATCAAGTAAAGGAAAATTAAGTGATTTACCCAGTTAATACTGTGGACTTAAAAATATATATATATAATAAAATAAAATTTAATCCAAAACACTAAATCAGTATTGAAAAAATTCCTCTCTATTTAGAAAGAAGGAAAGAGAGCAAGTAAGTTCAACATACATCTTATACTCCATAATATTAAAAGCAACACTTATCTATTTTTATTTTCTTGAAAGAGCTGTGGGGAAACCACATGGGCTAGAAATATTAAGGTATAGCAATTTGAAAGGAAGAATAGTGAAATCAATATATCTACTTCTATACGTATATTTCATAAATAGAAATTTTAAATGAGTTCCATTTCTAACATTTTTATCAGTGAGTAACTGCTTACCTAATAAAAAAATTTTAATTTACATTGGTATCTTACATATCAATTTGATTTATTTTTACATACCAAGACTAAAGCTGACATACACTTTGGAAATTATTATTATTATTCCTCTATATATTTGTATATATTAGTTTATAATACAATTACTACTTGAGACATCAACTGCCATAGTTTGAGGTATGTGTTTGTGCTTTAATAACTGGGATATACATAGAAAAGCAGAGAAAGAAAAACATATCTTTCAAACAGCATTTATGTGATGTCTCATAATTCAACACAACATCGAAGAAAATAATCTATAAATATTTAATAAATTTTAAGTTGGAAAAACAAAACTCTGATAGTAAAATGAAGTTATGCCTTTGAAAGATAGGCTTAAATACACAGTGTGTATGTATTGCTTCACCTCCTGCAAGATACGGCTAGATCAACTTGTATTCCCATGTAAATTTCAATCATGACATTAGGTAGAAGACCACAGCAAGTATTGTTATATCATAATAATTCACTCTTATTCTCTACAGCCATCAGCCAAAAAACAAACAAACAAACAAAAAACAAAACAAAACAAAACA
The DNA here is from genome assembly GCA_004026885.1 of Lyroderma lyra. Lineage (NCBI taxonomy): Eukaryota > Metazoa > Chordata > Mammalia > Chiroptera > Megadermatidae > Lyroderma > Lyroderma lyra. The sequence continues at coordinate 46,554 of PVJL010010333.1, read as the reverse complement.
AAAGACACAAAGGTATATGATACTTAGACCCAAAAAGCCTACAAATGATTTCTCAAAGAACCACATAAAGAACATTTCCTTTCTGACATTTAAAATATTTATGAGTGAAATGAGTAGGCAATTTAAACAATTCTATTAGAGAACATATTTCATATTCCTTGTCTACCTAAATTCACATTTTTTTAAAATTATTATTTATTTATTTATTTTTTGTATGTAGGTAGTTCCCTGGCTGGGAATCGAACCCAGGCCGCAGTGTTGACAGTACCGAAGCCTTAGCCACTACACCACCAGGGAACTCCTAAATTCACATATTTTTGAAAAGTAAAGAAAGACAGAAAGGTACTTTTTATAAAATAATTACCTATTTGTAAAATGTGGATTATTTCTGTGTATTTGTATGACTTTGTTGTGGTTTTCTAAAAAATATTTCCTTATTTTTAACACCTTTATTGAGGTATAATTAATATATGTACAATTGATAGGTGTACAATTGATGAGTTTGGACATATGCAAACCCTCATGATACCATCACCTCCCAGAGTTACTTTATGTCCCTTTCTTTTTTCTGTGTATGAGCTAAGTTTATTTAAAATTTGATCTTCCCTTCTAACACATGTTGAAGTATGCAATACTGCATTGTTAAACATCATTACTACATTGTACAGCAGAATTCTAGAACTTATTCACATAGCATAACTGACACTTTCTACAGAATGAATAACAAGTCTCCAATTCTCCTCATACTACAAATGATCCGACATTCCCACTTCTGCATAAAGACCCTAAAGAAATGAGATCAAGATCTCAAAGTGGTATCTGCGTTCCACATTCACCGTAGCACTATTTGCAATAGCCAAGATACAGAAACAACGCAAGTGTCCATCAGCGGATCAACAGATTTTAAAAAAAAATACATTTTATACATGCAATAAAATACTTTCCAGTCTTTAAAAAGAAAATAAACCTACCATTTGCAAAAACATTAATAAATCTGGAGGCTGTGGTAAATGAACTAAGCCAATCATAGAAGGACAAATACTATGTGATTCCACTTGTATGATATCTAAAATAGTCAAAATCACAGAAGCAGAAAGTACAATAGTAGTTGTCAGAGGCTGGAAGGTGAAAAGAAATGGGTGAAATTTGTTTTTATCAGTGTTTAAGAATCTAGTTTTTTTTAATACAAGATAGGTATACTAATCAGGAAATTTTTTATAATGGAGATTTTGTGAATTGTACATAAAGAATTTCTTTAAAGATCAATAAAAAACAGTATGCTAATATAAAAGATGAACACAAATAGCTTCATAAACATTTATAAATTCTAAAAAACTTAAAAGCAGCACTTTTTTCAACATTAGAAAAAAACATGGTTTTGTTTTATATAATGACATCATTCTTCAATCAAATTCTCAGATTAGAAAGAAAATGTAATTTACTGTATTTAACCCTGAGCAGATTGATATGAAGCATGAAAGAAAAAATTACTATACATGTCATTATTCCAAGTAATAAAAGGTGTTACAATAAAATTTATACTGTAGAAACTAGTATTTTAATCTATCCATATTCTGTTTAGTTTATAAACATGGATTTCTGAAAAAAAGTTCTCTTTCACAATTGCATTCTTATTGACACAATTGTCTCACAAACTATCTTACTCTTTCATACTATAACTTATGCAAACATATTTTCTCTCCTTTCTCAAATCATTTGACATTATTCTAGGTTATTTTCATACTTGTCTAGAAAGCTCCTTAACACTACTTGATTTTTGTTAACAAATTTGCCTATTAGGACTATAAGAGAAAGAAATTTATTGGATTGCACAATAGTAAGATTAATAAAGACTAGCTGCCTTATTTTGTGTATGTTTAGTAATTTCACTAGACTAGCGATATCTTTGCCATTGGTGATTAAATCTGTCTACTACTGAACTTTCATTTTTAAATCTTGAATATTTCAAAAGCAGTTATTTCTCCTTTATAACAATTAACAACAGACATTAATTTATAAAAGGAAATCAAATAAACCAATTCATTTAGTACACAGGTACATTTTGACATAAAAAAGACAAACCATTTAACTAAGAGACAAATAATGAAATAAGAAAAAAATAAAATCCAGTTATTCTCATGTCTCATCATTATAAATATCTTCAAAATGTTTTGGACCATCTCTACACACATAAAACAACAATATTAAGTTTGACTACATGACTATTTGTTCATCCCATAAATCCTGGAGTCAAGTCAAAACTCCTTTATTAACTCTCTATGTGGTCCTGTACCAACTGCTGATATTAATTAAGCCTCAGTTATCTCATCTGGAAAACTGAAGCATAGACAATTCTGAAATCTCCCTTACGCTGTCAAATTCAGTTAATCAGTGACTGGTTTTCATTCAGAAATTGGCCAAGTGACCAAATTGGCCTTACCCCAGTCAGTCTGGCAACATCATGTGAACACTACATTAGCAAAATTCAGACATGCTGTTGTATCCAAACAACATTTAAACAATGATAACAAAAAGAATTTGAATGGCCAATTTGAGTTAATATACAAAACTATAACCCTGTCAGGAAAAAGGACATAGCACATGTCTTCTTATGCAGCTGAGAGGAAAATTTGGTCATCACTGGGTCTTAATCAAAGAAAAAATATAAAGTCCTTTAAAATAATTTGACTGAGTATAAAATGAGTTCAATATTAATGTAAAGTATCTATCACAAAACATTGTTGTCTTAGATTTAAAATTCAACATTAAAATGAATAACCAGTTTAAGTAGGTAAGATACAGTATAGGATATACCCTATAGCCAAGGTGTGTAGTAGGCTGTACCATCTGGATTTGTATCTTAAGTAGATTACATAGTAGACAACAGTAAAGAATTAACTTTTTTCCAATTATATTGAATTCAATTACATACTCATATTTCGTCAAGAGTAGACAACTTAAAGGGAATAAGATTTGTTCTTTATCCCAAGTTAAAGTAAATATAAAATGTCTTTATTTTGACTATGCTGACTTGATTACAATAATCCAATGACATAACCAATTTTTATTTGTCTCAACACTGTGAATTTTTGTTTTAGTAATATAATACTTATACAATTAATTTTTTAATGTCACTAAATTTAATTTTTTTCTTTTTATTCTTTGTATTTATTTGTTTATTTTTTAAATTTTTATTGTTAGACTTATTGGGGTGACATTGGTTAGCAAGAATTACATAGATTCCAGGTGTACAATTCTACAGTGCCTCCTCAACTTGTTGCATTATATCTTCACCACCCAGTGTGAGTTCTCTTTTCATCAATATATATCTGGCTCCCCTCCTTCCTCTCCCACCCCATCTCTCCTCGCTTAACCCCTCTTCCCTTGCCCCCAAATAACTATTAAACTATTTATTGTGTCCATGGGTTTTTTGTTTGCTTGTTTTTCCTTTGTTACTTTCAGTTTTATATTCCACATGTGAATGAAGTCATATAGTTTTTGGATTTTTCTGTCTGGCTTATTTTGCCTAGCATGATGACCTTAGGTCCATCCACTTTGCTGTAAATGGCAGTATTTAATCTTTTTCATTGCTAAGTAATATTCCATTGTGTATATGTACCACAGCTGCTTTATCCAGTCATCTGTCACAGGGCACTTTGATTGTTTCCATGTTTTGGCCGCTGTGAACAGTGCTGCGATGAACATTGGGGTAAATAAGTCATTGTAGACTAAGATTTTCAAGTTTTGGGGTAGATCCTCAGAAGGGGGATTGCTGGGTCATATGTAACTCCATTTCAAATTTTCTGAGGAACCTCCACACTGTCTTCCATAGTGGTTTTACCAGTTTGCACTCCCACCAGCAGTGTGGGAGAGTCCCTTTTTCTCCATATCCTCTCCAGCACTTGTTATTCCTTGTTTTGTTGATAATAGCCATTCTGACAGGTGTTAGGTGGTATCTCATTGTGGGTTTGATTTGCATTCCCCTGATAGCTAATGAGGTTGAGCATATTTTCATATGTCTGTTGGCCATTTGTGTTTCTTCATGGGAGAAGTGTCTGTTTAGGTTCTTTGTCCCCTTTTTAATTGGGTTGTTTGTTTTCTTGTTGTTAAATCATATTAGTTCTATATACATTTTAGATATTAGACCCTTATCAGATGCACTGTTTGCAAATATTTTCTCCATTCAGTTGGCTGTCTTTTTGCTTTGTTGGTGGTTTCTTTTGCTGTGTAGAAGCTTTTTAGTTTGATATAGTCCCATTCATTTATTTTTGCTTTTACTTCTTTTGCCTTTGAGGTCAGGTTCATGAAGTCTTCCTTGAGCTCTATGTCTATAAGTTTAGTACCTATGTTTTCTTCTATGCAGTTTATTGTTGCAGGTCTGATGTGAAGGTCTTTAATCCATTTTGAGTTAATTTTTGTATATGGTGAGAGTTCACAGCTCAGATTCATTCTTTTGCATATGTTTTTCCAGCTTTCCTAGCACCACCTAGTGAAGAGGCTGTCTTTTCCCCATCGCATATTTTTTTGCTCCCTCATAAAAAATTATTTGTCCACAAATTTGTGAATTTATTTCTGGGTTTTCGGTTTTGTTCCATTGGTCTATGTGTCTGTTTTTCTGCCAATACTAAGCTGTCTTGATTATCGATGCTTTGTAATATAAATTGAAGTTGGGGAGTGTAATACCACCAGGCTTATTCTTTTAATGTAGTATTGCTTAGGCAATTTGAGGTCTTTTATGGTTCCATATAAATCTGATAATTCTTTTATCTCTTTGATGAAAGTATGATTGTGGGATTTTGATAGGAATTCCATTAAATCTGCAAATTGTTTTGAGTAATAGGGCCATTTTAACAATGTTAAGTCTTCCTATCCATAAACACAAAGTATCTTTCCATTTTTTTGTGTCCTCTTCAATTTCTTTCAAAAGTATCTTATAGTTTTCCATGTATAAGTCTGTCACATTCTTTGTTAAGTTAATTCCCAGGTATTTCATTCTTTTTGTTGTAATAGCAAAAGAAATTGACTGTCTCATTTCTTTTTCTGAAGATTTGTTGTTTGTATATAGGAATGTTGTTGATTTTTGTATATTGATTTTGTATCCTGCTATTTTACTGTATTCATTTACTGTTTCTAATAATTTCCTCGTGGAGTCTTTGGAATTTTCTATATAAAGGATCGTGTCATCAGCAAGTAGTGACAATTTGACCTCTTCTCTCCCATTTTGGATACCTTTTATTCCCCTCTCTCTGATTGCTCTGGCTAGAACTTCCAGTACCATGTCGAGTAGCAGAGGTGTCAGGGGACATCCCTGTCTTGATACTGATTTTAAGAAAACAAGATTCAGCTTTTCGCCTTTCAGTATACTAGCTGAGGGTTTGTCACATATGGCCTTTATTATGTTGAGATACTTTCCTTCTATACCCATTTTTTTTCAGTGTTTTGATCATAAATGGGTATTGTATCTTGTTGAATGCTTTTTTTGCTTTACCTGATATGACTATACGGTCTTTATCTTTTATTTTGTTTATGTGGTATATCACATTGATTGATTTTTGTATGTTGAACCATCCTTGTGCTCCTGGGATGAATCCCAGTTGATCATGATGTATAACCTTTTTGATGCATTGTTGTATTCTATTTACTAATATTTTGTTTAGAATTTTTGTGTCTGTGTTCATCAGAGATATTGGTCTATAGTTTTCCTTTTTTGTGTGTTATTTTTACCAGGCTTTGGTATTAGAGTAATGTTGGCCTCATAGAATAAGTTAGGAAGTATTGCTTCATCTTCAATTTTTTGAAAGGGTCTGAAAAGAGTAGGTGTTAATTCTTCTTTGAATGCTTGGTAGAATTTGTTTGTGAAACCATCTGGTCTGGGGCTTTTGCTGGTAGGGAGGTTGCAGATAGTCATTTCAATTTCTTTACTATTGATTGGTCTATTTTGATTAGTCACTTCTTCTTGGTTCAGTCTAGGTAGGCTATTAGTTTCTAGTAACTTGTCCATTTCTTCTAGGTTGTTAAATTTAGTGGCATAAAGCAGTTTATAATATTTTCTTGTAATCTTTTGTATTTGTATAGTATCAGTAGCAATTCCTCCCCTTCCATTTCTAATTTTGGATATTTGTGTCCTTTCCTTTCATCCTTTGATTAGTCTAGCCAGGAGTTTGTCAATTTTGTTGACTTTCTCAACTCTTCGTAATATTAATTTTTTCTGTTGTCCTTCTGTTCTCAAATTGGTTTAGCACTGCTTTAATTGTTATTATTTATTTCTTTCTGCTGACTGGGTTCTGTCTGGTCTTCTTTTTCTAGTTCTTTAAGATGGGATGCTAAGGTGTTTACTTGTGATTTTTCTTGTTTCTTAAGATAGTCCTGTAATGATATAAATTTCCCTATTATTACTCCTTTCACTATGTACCAATAATTTTGACATGTTGTATTTTCATTGTCATTAGTTTCTACATATTTTTAAATCTCTTCTTTTATTTGTTCTTTTATCCAGTCATTTTTAAATAAGATGTTGTTTAATCTCCATGTATACATGTTTTTTTCTGCTTTCCATTTACAGTTGATTTCCAATTTCAAAGCTTTGTGGTCTGAGCACACACTTGGTATGATTTCGATCTTGAATTTGCGGAGTCTACTTTTGTGTCCCAGCATGTGGTCTATCCTTGAGAATGTTCCATGTGCACTAGAAAAGAAGTTTTAGTCTATTTTTGCTGGATGAAGTGTCCTGTAAATGTCAATTATATCCAATTGTTGTAATGTGTTGTTTAGAGCTGATATTTCCTTATTTATTTTCTGTTTGGATGATCTGTCCATGGCTGTTAAGGGGATGTTTAAGTCTTCCACAATGATTGTCCTTTTGTCAGTTTCTCCTTTCAGAACTGTTAGTAGTTGCTTTGTATATTTTGGTGCTTCTTGATTGGGAGCCTATATATTAATTAGTGTCAAGTCTTCTTGTTGTTGCATTGTGCCTTTTATCACTAAGTAATGTTCAGCTTTTTCTCTTGTTATCTTTCTTTACCTGAAATTTATTTCATCAGACATCAGTATAGAACTCCTGCTTTTCTCTGGTTACCATTTCCTTAGAATATTGTTTCTCATCTTTTCACTCTGAGTCTGTGTTTGTCCTTATATCCGAGGTGTGTCTTGGAGACAGCATATGGATGGGTTTTATTTGTTAATCCAGTCTGCTCCTCTGTGTCTTTTTATTCATGATTTCAGTCCATTAACATTTAGAGTAATGATTAATATGTGAGGATTTCCTATGGCCATTACTTTTTTTGTTATTTGATTTATTTTTGTTTCTTTCTTGTTGCACCAACTCTATTCCATTTATTCTGATGTTTTGTTTAAGGTCAAAGAGCCTCCTTCAGTACTTCTTCAAGTGCCAGCCTCACGCAGGCAAATTCCCTCAGCTTCTGTGTGTCTGAGAAGGTCTTTATTTCTCCTCATATCTGAAGGATAATTTTGCTGGATAATTTATTCTTGGCTGGAAGTTTCTTTTTTATAAAGTTTTGAATATTTGATTCTACTCCCTCCTGACTTGTAGAGTTTCTGCCGAGAAGTCTGATGCCAGCCTGATGGGTTTTCCTCTAAAGGTTATAGTTCTTTTTGTCTTGGATGCCTTGAAAATTGTCTTTTTGTCTTTCGTTTTTGACATCTTTGTACAATATGTCTTGCAGAAGATCCCCTAAGGTCCAAGTATCTAGGGGACCTGTTTTCTTCTTGAATTTGGGGTTCCAGATCTTTCCATAGTTTTGGAGACTTCTCGTCTACTATTTGTTTGAGTATGTTCTCTGTAGAGTGCTCAGCTCTTTCTTCTAATTCTATTATTCTCATGTTGTTTTTCTTCATGGAGTCAGATAGTTCTTGCAGAGTTCTTTCAATCCTTTTGGTTCTATATTCCCTATCTTCCGCTTTCTGAGATGTTTCATGTTCTGATCTTCAATATCACTAATTCTTTTTTCCATCTGGTTGGCTCTGTTTTCTCTGGAAGTTATTTCATTTCTCATTTCTTTTATAGTATTATTTATCTCTCAGATTTCCATCTTGTTTTTCCTTATAGTTTGAATCTCTTTGTTAAATTGTCCCCCGTACTGTTTGTGAGAGGCGCACATCAGTCTGCAGTCTCTTCACTTCCTGCAGTTCTTTGGGGAAGGTGTAGGAGAGAAGGGAGGCCAACAAAATGTGTGCTGGTGCCGCTCCACCACCTGCACTTTGCTGGGGAAGCTGGGGGAGAAAGGGGAGGCTGATGGGATGCAGCCTGATGGGATGCAGCCCATTGGAATGCAGGCCAAGGCTGCTCTCGCTGGTTGGGGCAAATGCTGTCAAATCTGCTTCTCTCCCATCTCCAGTGATTCCTCTCCACAGCAGCTGCTCAAGAAAGAGTGCGCAAGTGCTAGTTGCGTGAGGGTGTTGCGAGTACACACACACTGCCAGCAGGCAGAGAGCCTTGGGACAGGAATCATGGACTGGAATCTGCACGAGGGTGATGGGTGCACATGTGCTGTGGGCCAGAACCAAGGGCTGGGACCCACAGGCTATGATTTGTGTCAGGGAGCTGGGTGTGTTTTTTATTGATAGGAAAAACAACAATTATACATCTTTCACACTCATCACCCCCAATTTCCACCCTGAACCATGATATTCACACATACTGAAATTTAATGACATTTTATAACAAAATGAGCAACGATTTCACAGATAAAATCATTCTAAATCAATTTTAATAAGCATATGTTAATATTAATTTCTATTTTGACTTTCTAAATGAGAAACCAGAGTATCCTGAGCCCATATTTTAAAATATACCTTATATATTAGTTACAGTAATTTGTATTTGAAATGACTTCTCAGTTCCAGGTGACAAACAAGTAATATTTCTCGATTCATGTATTTTAAGTTATTACCTCTAGCAAAATGTTGATGTTCAGAACTTGGGGGAATCACAGCTATCAATTGAGATGATAATGACAAACTAAAAATAAGACTATAACAAAATTATGACTCATCACATGCAAAAGGTAATACCTAGAGTTGTTTGAAATCTTCAAATGATATTTTAAAAGACCAAAAATCTTCAGTTTTTTTTAGGGAGAACTTTATAGCACAGTCTCACTAGAGAAAAAACAAAAAATATTAATTGTCTAAATTTGAGATATAGCTACCTAATTTTAAACCTTAAGTCACATAAATTGGACTCATCTTAATAATGAAATACAAATTATACATGCATGAATTTTTAAAATGTTTTTAGTAGCAAATTTGCATCTTAAGTGGATCAAACCTATTTTGTACAGTGTCAATTTTTAAAAGCAAGATTCTGGAGAAAGGTAACATGGTTTTAAGTTCAAATTTTATTTACTTCTTGGATAATCACAAAAAAGTAACTGAACCTCCCTAAGTGTCAGTTTCCTCACCATTAATGGGAGGATAATGATACCTCATAGGATTAAGAGGGTTAATGATATAATCCCTTCAAACAAGATACTATAAATAAATAGTGGTTATATTTAAATTTGTATTTAAATATATCACTCTCAATATCTTTCATTATTTCAAGGTTAAAGTCAAATTAGGTTATCTGAATTGATTATATTTTGCTGACAATTCTGTAAACAAAGTGAATATCCTACTGGTGTCTCACTGGAGACATTTTGAGTGTCAGGATTCGGGCTATGGCTTGATCGATAATTCAAGTGAAATCATATGTCCAGGACTGTGAAAGCTCAGAAAGATGAGAAGGGAAATAGAAAATGGAGAGTGGCAGTAAGGAGACTTTGGTAAAAAGGATATCTTTAAGAAAAAGAGATAATTGCATCCTCATAATAATACTTTGAAGTTGGCGTTTTACCTATTTAAAAAGTTTAAGGAAGAGCCAGCAGGGCGCGCGCGGACGGGGCACCGACGTTCGTCATTTTGTGCGCGAGGGGGCGCGAGCGCGGCGCCATGGAGCCTCCGGTGTCACAGACCCAGCTCCAGGGAGAGGTGAACATGGCGGAGCAGGAGCCCACGGCCGAGCAGCTAGCGCAAATCACAGCCGAGAACGAGGACGAGCACTCGGTCAGCTACAAGCCCCCGGCCCAGAAGAGCATCCAGGAGATTCAGGAGCTGGACAAGGACGACGGGAACCTGCCCAAGTACAAGGAGGCCCTCCTGGGCTGGGTGGCCGTGTCTGCCCACCCCAACGTCCCCAACGTGGTTGTGACTCGCCTGACCCTGGTGTGTCGTACTGCCCTCTGGAGCTGGACCTGGCAGGTGACCTGGAGAGCTTCAGGAAGCAGCCATTCGCGCTGAAGGAGGGTGTGGAGTACCGAATAAAGATCTCCTTCCGGGTGAACCGGAAGATCGTGTTCGGCGTGAAGTACATTCAGCACACGTACCGGAAAGGTGTCAAGATCGACAAGACCGACTACCTGGTGGGGAGCTATGGCCCCGGGCCGAGGAGTACGAGTTCTTGACCCCCATGGAGGAGGCGCCAAGGGCATGCTGGCTCATGGCAGCTACATCAAGTCCCGCTTCACAGACAACGACAAGACTGACCACCTGTCCTGGGAGTGGAACCTCACCATCCAAAAGGATTGGAAGGACTGAGCCTGGCCTGAGAGGTGGGCAGGGCGATGGACGGAGGGATGTGCGCACCCCCACCCCACCCCAACCCGATCCCAAACCAAAATGCTGACAGGGTGCCTGCCCATGCTGCCGTCTTTGCCGCTGGTCTGTCGCCTGGTCGGCCTGGCGCTCCTGACCCTCCCCAGCCCGCAGGCCCCAGCCTCCTGAGAGGTCCAGTGTCGTTGCTGCTTCAGCCCGTGCTGCGGGGGATGGAGGCTGCAGCCCAGGCTTCTGCCTCCCATTTGGTCCCTCCATGTTCACTCACCCGTTGTAACCCAATGTGAGGCCCTGGCTTTTCCAAGGGAGTGGGGCATTGAACGGGGTCCCATGGGGTGCTCAGGTCCCCCGGGGCCATTTTGGTTTTCCTGACTCGTCTCTCCCTGCGGGGTGGGGTGCATGATGCAGGGCCTCATGGGCAGGTCACCCTCCAGCTGTCACCCTTCCTTGGTCAGTTCATCCGTCGCTGTCAGTCACCATCTAACCATGATGCCTTAATATGTGGAACGTGTGTTCTGAGGCCGTTACTGACCTCTGACCCTGTGTCTGCGTGAGTATGTGGTCTCCTCAGTCCCTGCCCCGCCCTCAGCCCCGTGGCTCAGGGCAGTGTGGGACACTGCTGCTGCTGCTCCCCCGCCTGCCAGGGCCTGGCCAGTCCCTCCCCTCCCCCAGCCAGGGCTGTGGGGACAGCTCCGGGGCTTGGGGAAAGCCAAATTGCCAAAACTCAAGTTGCCTCCAGTCCCACTTGGGAGGCTGGGTGTCCTCACACCTCTGCCTTGCATGTCCCATCAGGCAGCACCCAGACCCAGAGCCCTTGGCCCCCAGACACAGCCAGCAGAGCCTTACTTGTCCGCCCAGCCCACCAGCCTAGAGTGGCATGCCTGGCCTGTCAGTATTTATTGCCTCCACAGGTGCTATCCTTTGGGCCCACTTGCCTGCCACTTCTGCCCCCAGGCTTGGTGCCACCATACCTGGGCCCAGGCAAGACAACTGTGGGACCAAGCAAGCACAGTCGGAGCTGTCCCCTGTGCCTCCTTCCCCTCCCCTCCCTGGTCAGGCCCAGGCTAGACCACACAGAAACCTGTCCCTGCTTCTCCTTTTCTGACCAGGAAATAAACTCCCCTGAAGGAAAAAAAAAAAAAAAGTTTAAGGAACTTACCCTAGATAACAAAATTAGAGAGCTGTGATAGTCTGTAACTACAAATGATTTTATTTAAATTTAAGTGTCACTTTGAATCACTACTTTAGATCAATTATTTAGGATCCTGGCATCTTAGGGATTGAGGAGAGAGCTTTTATATTAATGCAGTGACTTAAAATGGTAGGTGCTTAAGATCTCAGGTTAAATGTCACTTCCTCAAAGAAGAGTAGGCACCCTGAAGACTTCTACCACATTATACAGTAGTCTTCTTTCATGTAGTTATAAATAATGTAGTTACTGCATTCATTTTTTTATTTATTGCTTATCTACTTATTTTCTGTTTCCTAAGTGTAAATAAATTTGGGAATATTTCTGGACTTTCTCACTATTTTTTCCACAGTATCCAGCCCCACTGCTCACACTGTTATATGCTCAATCAATGTTTGTTGAACGAATGACTACCTTCCCTTCATTAGCCCCTTTGATAGTCATGTCAATATACAGCAAATATATATGTGTGTGTGTGTGTATCTTCTTGGATATTCATCCTTTATACCAGAAACAAAACTACAAGTGTTCATTCTCATCTAAAATCTGATTTCAGTTACATTTTAAACCCTAATATGACTTATGAATGTGCCATTACAACAATTGTGGTTATGATATTTTTATATAAATTATATTATTCACTCAACTTCTTATAAAAACAGTAAAATAAAGTAAAAAATAAAAGAAAGATAAAACATGTGAGGTATCAATTGAGAGTTTGTTACATTAGGAAATCTAGATGTTCAAACTAGCTCAGTTTTGGAGAACTTTGGTAATGGTAACACTTCAAAATGTATTACAGACATAGCCACAAAAAGGATTAATCACAGCCATCACTACTGAAGCATATTCTTGGAGAATCATACTTGTTCTTAACAATTAATTTGCTGTTCAGCATGCTCTTGCCCATATTTCCTAGTTACAGCACTTGCAATTTACAGAGCCTTCAGTTACAACATGGTGGCTAAGGAATGATTTGGGTACCACTGACAAATCAAGAATTTAGGATCATATCAGGAGAAAATGGAGAAAAGTAGGCACCAGCTTGCCTCATTAGTCATTTTTCTTTCTGATCAATGTTGACTCAAATCTGTTTATAAATTAGAGCTCCCATCTATTGGAATATTAGTCAAGAATAACAAACTCTCATGCCAATTAAGTAAAAGAGAAAAGAGGTAGAAAAAATATATAACCTAGAGAATGGATAAGAGGAGAAACACTTTTAAATTTCTCAAGGCAGGAATACTAATAACTGATAACACTATACTGTTTATCGGGAAAGGAGATGTAAAAATAAAGTTGATAGAAATCAGAAAGATCTTTGCTGAAGTAGGAGAAAAGGAAATGATAAAAAGAAAAGAGAACAAAATAAATTGTTCAGATGGTGACCCTTGTCTAGGTGCCATCAATAATTTTGTTCCCTTAGCTTCATAATCTATCATTTTACTCTAGATTTAGGATTACACAGTATTCAATAGCACATGATCAAATTATGTATATTATTGTATGATTACATTATAGAAGACACTAAGAAAAAACTACATGTCACTACATCCCCCATTTTGTTTGTAATGAACTAGTTTATAAATACTCATTTTTATAATGCCTCACATGCTATTATATATTTTTTATTTATATATACACACCAGAGCACTACACTCCAGTTTCTAATACAATCTGATTTTTTCTTTGAGAGTTGGTTACATAATTGTACGGTGCAAGAAAAAAATTTTGTTCTGAAAGTATCTTAAAATAACCTATATGTTTACTTTACTCTTTCAAATAATTTAGGAGAAATGAGCCTGGTTTTCAATAGCTCTTATACCCTAATTGTGTATTTGTTTTTTTAAAATTAGCATGTCATGAAACTAGATCAGGAGGACTAAAGTGAATGAGATTTCATTGTATTTAATATTGAATAAAACAGACAGTATATAAAAGTTTATGGAAATCATTTTACAGTCCAGATAAGATATGTTAAATATATAGTTTCAGAATAACTTTGAAAGTATGTATTTCTAAAACGACAACCCATGTCTATCTGAATAGACTATATATCTTGCTGCTAACATATATGTATATGGGCTATTGTGTTTTTGTGTCTGTGTGTGTGTTCCTGATGTTAATCCTAAGCATAAAAGAACAATCACATCCTTACTGATTTATGCAAATTTATAGTACAATTAAATAAAAATAAGATTCGCTAAGTGCTCCATAGTTTATAAAGCTTTCAAGCACTGCAAGACAGATGTATTTGACATATTTACTAGATTTTGAGTTTAAAAGGCAATAGTAAAAATCTTGATTACATCCTAAATGGCTTATGCAAGTCTATAGTCTCTGATACTAGTGTTAACTATTATTCAGAAGTTTATTGGCTTATTGCTCAAAGCAAAGAACAAAACTGGGTCCTCTTAGCATTACCAGATTGATTTTACCCTACAATAAGGTGGTGTACCCAAGTCCTAGTTCATTGTTCTCTGAGAGCCATGAATATTAGTTTCTGTCTTTAAAAAGGCACATTATTAACCCCATTGTATATTTGGGATTATAACCTAAGGCCATGTTCACATAATACGTAAACAATCACTTCTAGGAGAATAGTTGCTCAAGCCACTTAGTGAACAGAGCTGGCTATTTTAGTCATCTATCAAATCAAGAGTCCTGTGGAGGTATAGTTGTAGGTTCACACATACTTCAGAATTCTACCCACAAGGCAGTTTCTTTGTTTAGAAATAAAAAGTATCTATTGGCTCAAATAAGGATATTTCACAGAAGCATTATAATTCAAAAGACAGATTTATTTTACTTATAAGATACTATGATGTATTTACTCAACTTTCATTCCCAACACTTGGTATTCAGCAACATTAGGGGCATGTATTGTTGTTCATATGATGTGCCGTTCTTCCTAACTGGCACCCAAAATTCTAATTAATTAATGGAGTGCAATTAACCATTACCCTTACCAGGAGTTACATATTTTGAGAATTACCTATAAGTCTATTAAACATTTAGAGAGAAAAAAGATGTGTTTATTTTATTCTGGCTAAAATGAATCACTGGTAATAAACTTGTATCTTTTACAGGGACAGTCCATTTAAAATGGGCTGTAATGTCTTCATTTGTCATCAATCAGTATTCAAAGTTCATGGCTATGTATATCATCTCTAGGGCATGTATAAAATGAGGGAACTAGCATAAGTAGTTAGAAACTAAAATGCTATTTTTTTTGTACAGTTTAATTTTAGTAACTTTTTTGGTAGATATTAAATAGTTTAATATTATTGAAAAGATTTCATATTTTTCATTAAGAGGGGACATAAGTAATACAAGTTTGAAAATAGCATGCTTGATAGTACACCTGAAAATGTTTATAACTAAGAAAGCAAGATTTCTGAGACAATTTGCACTTACACAAACATATGTACATTTACACACATAATTAGTTTATATACGCAAAGGTGATTTTCAACTTACACAGTCTTGAAAAATAATAATAGAATTTATCAAATATGTGCCTTCTAAAATAGATGTACAGATGATAAATTGGTTTTGATTTTAGAATTTTATGAGAAGGAGAAAAGAAAGATACCACTGCAGTGATGCTGTTTGGCCACTGGCAGAAGTTTTCCAGAGATGATTTTGACTGCATATGCAGTTTAGAGTTTTCAGTTTCACAAGTAATCATTTCATTTTGTCAGCACAACCAGAAATCACAGCAGGGTATACTCAGTTGAAAGGATTCTGGCTAAACACACTATCAAGACACCAATGCATAAACCAATTTATAAATAGGTTGCCTACTTGCAAACCTACAATGAGAAATATGAGCGCCAAACAAATGAAATACTTACATATGCTTGATCAAGATAAAATATATCAAGAATATTGATTTTAAACATGATTTCAGGACCCAAGGTTATTAGACAGATGACAACTAGTACCACCTAGTTATGTCCCCCTTTGGAATCCTTCTCAATCACAAGGATATACCTTCCAGAGGGGTTTCTGATAGTGATGGCACTTTCACTTTTTTCAGCACTAGAACCAAACCAACATCAAAATTGCCTTAAAAAAATCTTACTGATATTTTGGAGTTTGTGATCATAGCATTTTATAAGACAGAGTACCAAGAGGATGAGCAAATGATCTGTTGCCATTCCTTGATGCTATACAGCATGGCAGATGTCAATGACCTCTCTTTTCTGAAAAATCTGGATTGAATCTTAGACCCTCAGAGAAGCAAGTAACTCAGGCACTTATCATTGGTTGATCATAATTGTCATTTTACCTGAAATTTATTTGCCATCTCAGAGACAGAATTAAGTTTCAGACATATCATGTATTCAAATATTCAAGATTTAATGCCATGGAGTTCTCCTTGGTTGTGATCTTGTTTCTGTGATTTCAGAAATCATTTACAGAATATTGACTCAAATGGCTTGTTTATACAGATGGTTGAACTCACTTTCTATATTTAATACTCCCTATATAAATTCATTTCAATGAATGTCTTATCTTCCAATTTTGGGGCAGCTTACTCTTGCTTTTTATGTACTAACTGTGCTTTATTTCATCAGTATCACATAACCTTGCACTTCTCCCCACATTGATTTTATTTGAAATTTTCCTTCAAGGAACACTACAGTTTAATGATATGTACAAGAACAGTTGAATTCCATGTAATAGCCTAGGTTTGGAAACTAGTTTTTAGGAAATACAAGTAAAATTAATAGCATCTATCACAATAAATAGCTAACAATTCTAGGCTTTTTGATAAATGTTATATGGTCAAAGAAAACTCTGTGACAAATGTTATAAAGTGAAGTGACCAAGCCTGGCTTATTCATAAAATTGAAAATGAATTATATTAAAGGTATAAGAAATAACTGCTTTTTGGTAGGTGATTTCTTTGGGAGGAAATGGGTGGTATTTAATTAATTAAATTATTTTCTGTAATGCAAATTACAGATAAGGCAAATACACTCAGTTCTTCAAGAAAGTCTAAAAATAGGGAAGTTACCTTAATGCAAATAAGGATAAGCTTGCTGATACAGATTCCATTATCTATGGATATATCTGACAGATGAGCTTTATCTTAAGAGTTTTAAAATTTTATCTCACCAAATCTTGATATTTCTTTGGAGACAAGTGTTACTTGCTTCACTTTTCCTGGCAGTAATTAACTGTTCTTGTGTAGTAATCTATGTTATTCTTTAGGTAGCTATTTGCAGAAGATGGACAGCTGAGCTGGATAAAACAGCAGCAAGAACCTGTGGGAGAGACTACAACTAGGACCTGGACCTGCTTTATATAAAGATTCATAAACTGATCTGTGAGTTTCTGCATAGAGATTTTACTTATTTAAATTTACTAGCAGTTGATAAAAAGGTATGTCCATTTCAGGCAAAATTGTGTGTGTGTGTGTGTGTGTGTGTGTGTGTGTGTGTGTACAGAGTCCAGCAGAAGTAACTCCCGGAGTTGAGTTATGATTTCACCATACGTGCTTATGATTTTGTAATAAAATATTTGGTATAGATTACCAGCTCATAAAATAGGAGTGTTTGCTATATGTGCTGGACCCTGTATATGCATATGTATGTATGTATATAATCTTATGCTATTCATTTCTCTATGAAAAGAATAATAACTATTCCCATTCTACAAAAGAAGAAAAAAGAAGCTCATGGTGAGTAACAAAGCTGAGATTCAAACCTTAGTAATCCTTACTTCACAGCCCAAGTTCTTATATTTTCTATTGCCTTCCATTGAATAATCCAGAACCAGAGAAATCTGCTCCTTTTAGATTATTGTTATATCTGTGGATGAAGTTAGTGATAGGTTTCCCTTGAAGGAAGCATAGAGCACAATTATATATTATACTAGATGTCCATCATGGGACAGATGTGGAGTCTTGTGAAGGTGTTGACCTGGGGAAAGCAAAAAATTTTTGAAGGAGGACCCGCAGTTTGGAGAATGGACACTTGATTGAAGTGATTTTCTTTAGAAGAGGTACATTAGCCAAGACATAGGTATGCGATGGCTTATGATTGGAGTAAAAAGCAACCTGTAAAAGACTTCATGAAAAGATTTGAGTGTACCTAGAGGAGCCAACATCACCTAAGATATAAATGGTGACGTAAAATTTGTGATGAACTGAATGCTCCCACAGCTCAAAGGAGGGCATGAGCAAGAGTGAAAAAGCCTAAATTTGAATCCAAAATAAATACATTCATTCATTCTATTAACATCACTAATTTTCACTTGTCAGTTCCATCTGCTATTCCCTTTCCTTCTTTTTTGTTCTTTCCCCTCTCATGTTTTTATGAAACCTTTTTTTTACCTTTATCTTGAATTGATATAGCATAATTTACTGGAGTGAAAACATTTTCTCTAACAAAGTAGGCAGAACCCAAAAAACAAAGATGCTGTTTTCATTCATTATTTAAATACAATATAATGACATATAAACACAAGAAAATAGTTTCTCTTCCTAAAAAATAGTTTTACATTACATTATAATAATTTCATACAAGGTCTGACAATTAAGTTGTCGCCTCATCCTAGAAAAATACCTCATTGCTGAATATCACTACAGTCACCTTAGAAGTACTCCCCTTGGGAAGCTATGCACTGACACCACACCTAATCCACCCTTCAGAGGAACTCTTTTTCTGGAATGGCCATCAGAGCTGTTGTTGTACTAACTTTGATGTCTTGCATGTCATCAAAATGTCTTCTTTATCTTCAGGTACAGAAAAAAGTCATTGGGGGCCAGATCAGGGGAGTAGTGAGGGTATTGCGATACAATTATTTGTATATTAACTAAAACCTCCCTCACAAACAGTTCTGTGTGAGCTGATGCATTGTTGTGATGCAAGAGCCATCAGCTGTTGGAGAAAAGTTCAGGTTGTTTTTGTCTAATTTTTTAAAGCAGCATTATTAGCACTTCCAAATAGTAAACTTGGTTGATGGTTTGTCTAGTTGGAGGAAATTCATAATGAAAAATCTCTCTGATATCAAAAATGGTTAGCAGTATCATTTTGACTCTTGATTGGAACTGACAGAATGTTTTTGGTCGTAGAGAATTGGCTGCCTTCCGTTGTGCACTTAGACGCTTTTTTTCAAGGTTTTATTGGAGCAACCATGTTTCATCATCAGTGATAACACAGCCCAAAATGTTGACTTGCTTCTCCAAAAAGTCTTGGCATACTTTGACTCTCCTTTTCTTTTGTTCATCATGAGCTCCTTTGGGACCATTTTTGCACACACTTCTCTCATGCCAAGATTTTCAGTCAAGATTTTCTTAACTGTTCCTCTCTTGATGTTTACTTGGTCTGCTATGCTTCTCACAGACAACCAACAATTTTGATGCACAATTTGATGAATTTTTTGCAATGTATTTTTCATCAGTTCTGCTCATTACTGGCCACCCTGACCTCTCTTCATCAGTGACACTTTCTCTCCCCTCAGAAAAATGTTTAATCCATTTGTACACTGCCATTTTCTTCATGGCATTATCCCCATAAACTTGGACTAACACATCCCTGATTACAGTTCCACTCTTGCCAAGTTGAACAAGAAATTCCATGTTTGTTCATTGTTCTGATTCAAGCCCCGACATTCTCACAACAGCACACAAAAACACACAACAATAATGAATGTCACTCAGTGAGACACCACCACACATCAACACAAACACAGCTGTGAGATACAGATATACTAGGGTTATGAAACCTTACCAAGTTGTTTTTACAGTGTTGCCAGCATAAGTGCATAGTGACAAGTTCTCGAACTTAACTGTCATTACTTGTATTGCTCTGCTTTATGTGTTTGGTTTTATTTGCGTATTCAAGCACTGAACAATTATATGGCCTATATGCATTTTAAAATGCATTAAACCAGCTGACTTTGTAATAAGTGTCCATTTTTTAATTTAAAAAATCATACTTTTTACTTTAAAACCTTATTTCTGAAAGAAAAGTAAATTGCTATTACTGAAAAAATGCATTAGAAAGAAAATAGTTAATATGTAATAATTCAGAATACAATAATCATATATATCTAAAAAAATCAATTTGTTCAATATTCAATCCAACAATAGAAATCACCACTTTAGAGTTTACTCATTTATTCTGATTCTCAGAGAAATGAGAAAAGAGTGTACATCTCTGCATATCCAGAATTAACTGAACTGTCATTGTCACCCCTCCTAAATGCAAACAGCTGATCATTGTTTACCACACAATCATGCTCAAGTACCATTGTTTCCCTCATTTTCCTTCTGCCTTCCCAATTTCCTTCTGCCTTCTTTATCCTTGGTATTTATCAAAAACACTTCTGAGAAATAAGTGATTTCTGTATTTCATAAAGAGGAAAACATTTTTAGTTTTGGCATAAGCATAAGCTAAGTATTTTTCACAATGCCATATTGTCAGGACAAATGTTTTGCCTCTCATCCTATTATTAAAGATTGGCTTGATTGACAGAAGGAATTAAAAAAAAAAAAAGACTGGCCATGGTGGGGCCTATTGACATTCTTTTGTGTGAAGACCTTCCCTTCAATAATATAAGAACAAATAGTGTTGATGCAGTGTTTTGCTAAGCAAAACCAGAGTCAAATAAGAAACTAGTTTATTCTTCCCTAAACATTTGTTTGCTGTTCCAGAAATATGATTAAACAAAGTGAGCCACTCTCTTTTAATTTTCAAAGACCTAGTCAATACTAGATATTTTTTACAAGATGTATAATTGTTAATAATAATAAATTATATATATACATATATATATATATATATATATATATATATAGTCTGGAATTTTGTATAAATCTTTTATGGTTCTTCACTATTTTTTAACAAACTGGCCACTTGAGTCCTTGAGAGCAGATAATTTCTATGAAGTTTTTAAATATTTTCTCCATCACATGAGACTATACACTGTAGAGAAAAAAATTAATATTTATTAACCTATATAAAAATACCTTAATTCAGTTTGTCTCTTTTTTATGTAACTTTAAATCTGGTGGGATACTTTCACTAATACATTACTATTTAATGTCTGAGTGGGTTAGTCTAAGCTAGATGACAGCTTAGACCCTGCACTTATCCACCAATGATCAAAAATTAAATACGAAAAATACTTTCCCAGGACCCAGCAAAACAGTTAGTATAATTTGAAAATTTTATTAAATTAGCATAGAATTACCACTTAATATAGGACTGTGGAAAATGTGTGGGTGTTTGTGCCTGTGTGCACATGTGCACTTGTACATGTTTGGGGAGGGGGTGTGATATACACAAAAATCAATGAATTGGTATTTCATAACAACTCATTAAAAAACTCACAGTAGAGACAGAGAAATAAAAGTAGAAATGTTTTGTCGTATTTGATCTTAAAATTCAAGCTAATATTTCATGAATGAAAATGAAAATTTAAAGCCTACATTTTCCCCCATATTTCTTTCCCATCAGAATTTGCAATCTCTTCTAGGAAAATTCAAAACCAATGAGAAAAGAATCAAATTCTATTTAATATTTATTTTTAGAAAGACTTGGCAAAACCAGATGCCAGCCAGGAGTAGTTCTAAGTTCTGAATACTAAATATTCAACAGATGGCTCTCCTTAGATTTCATCCAATCTGGAAATGCCCCAATAGGAAACAAAGATGGTCTTCAGACTGTCCTTTTTCTATTAAAACATACTTCCCACACACATATGCTATGAATAGGAAGGTAAGGATTACAAGCTCAAGCTCAGTTCTATAATACAATGAGTTTAATGACTGCACTAATATTCATTATGCAAATAAATATATCCTCAAACCATAGTTTATATGTCCATTTGCAAGCAAAGTATCAAGAGAATAAAAGGTTTTTTAAAATCTCAAAGATGTTTTTGAATTTTTACTTCTAGTGATTTCTGAGTGACAACTCTCAACTATATAGAGCCTTTACAATTTGAAATTTTAAATCCATCCACCCTTTTCCTCACAACTCTCAAATGAAGTTCCTTGGTTAAACTATAAAACCATAGAGATCTGGCAATTTCCACAGCATAGGAGTCATTCACTGTAAGACTACAGAAGAATTATAATGAGGCTGAAAGAATAGTCATAAATTAGCTAATCCAAATACTAGATATTTTATATTCTGTGGAAGTGAAGTGTGTGTTGACTGTTTTCATTATAAACACAAATACATGTGGGTATGGCATCTTAGTGAGCTGAGTCAAAAGTACTTAGGTTCAAATAGTCAAACTAATATAGATTAAAGGATGACTGTTTTATTGTTAATAGTAATAGTTGGCCATATTATTTGTTTTAATTATATAAAATTCTCTAATGGAACAAGGTATGCAAATTTTGTACTTTCAGCACTTATGAATGTTAACCCAGTGTGGTTCAGCAAAAGCAACACTGAACTAGAAGTCAGGGATTCTAATTCTTTTTTTCTTCTTCTTCTTCTTTTTTAATCCCTTTCTTTCTGACCTTAGGAAAGTCACTGAATTTTTTTTTTTTTTAAGTCTCAGTCTTCTCCTGTGTAAAACAACATTCCCTCCTACTCAGAGAGTTGCTTTCATGATTACATTTTATGTGTGTCAAAAAACCTTCACATACTAGGTACCAATACTCCCTCAAACTGGAGTAAATGTTCCTATTAATTATAATTTTATTATGGCACATAGTTTATTTTTATTAATTAAGTTGGAAAATATTTATTAAGAATTTATTGTGCCTGGCACTGTTCTAAGTGCTGGGGGTTTAATGATGAACAAAACTGACCTATTTTCTACCCTCACAAAACTTATAATCTGTAAGGAATGTAATTCACATGTGATAAAGATAGAAAAACTGGCAACCATTAAAAAAGAGTTTAGATGTTTAAGTATACACAGTAGAAGCAGTATGACAGGTCTAGAGATTCAAGAAAGGGTGAGAAGAAATCAGTGGCTTACAAGAGAATGGCAAGATGATCCTGATGGAGGAGAACTGGGTGGGGAGTGCACCTCAAGCAGAGAGAACAGTCCATACAAAGCCAGAGTCAGAACAAGAGTGGACTCTTGAGAACGGAAAGCTTTGTATGGCTGATTCTAAAGTGTGTTGCTAAAGGAATGGTAAATGACAAGACATAAATAGCAGACCATTTAAACAGAACTCTGTAGCCACATTAAGGAATTTGAACTTTAAGAGCAATACATTTTTGTCTACTAAATGACATGGTTAGATTTTTATTTTTAAAAGTCACTCTGAGAACAATTTTGAGTTAAATGGAAAGAGTGGAGATCATCAGGACACTCTTCAGGAGAATGTGGCAATAACTTCAGTTAGAAGTGAGGGTAACATATACTAAAGGAAAATGTTAAAAATGTAACAGTGAGAATGGATAAAAGTGATAAATAGAACACATCTTTAAGTGGCAGAATTAAAGAATTTGGCCTTTCATTGGCTTGTGAATAAGGACAGACATAAGAAAATGAGAAGAATTGGTTATGAGTAAAATGTGCAAATGATTCTAATTGTCTGACTTGAGACTTTCACATGGATTGAGTTATCAATCACTGAGCTAAATAACACAAGAGGAAACATGGGTTTTGGAAAATAATGTATTTAGATTTCAATGTATCACATTTAAGATGCTTATAGCACCTCAGTATGAATCACAGGATAAAGATTTGGACTGAGGTACAGATTTGAGAATCATTAGCATACAGTGGAAATTAGTGATGGGAGTTTGACTGTTAGGTCATTGAAAATATATGAAGCAAAGGAGAATATTGTGAAGGGTGTCATTATGAATAACATCAGCATATAAAGAACGGACAGAATACAGAGCCCCAAAAAATGACTGAGAAGGAATGGTCTGATTATAGGTATGTAATGGGGAATGTGCATTGTTATAGAATCCAAGATATAAGGAAATGTTAAACAATATCAAATCCTAGGAAGAGGTCAAGTAAAATAAGAATTGAGAGAAATCCTTAGGAAGAAGGCAAGAGTGGAGTTTTAGGCGGAGAAGGCAGACTGATGAGGGTTCAGTAGTGACTCAGAGGAGGAAATAAATTTAGAACTATACACATCTTCTCCAGAAGCCTGGCTGTGAAGGGAGAAAAAGCACAGTTGCAGTAGCTATAGAAATCTATAAAACTAAAGGAAAGCATTGTGTGTGCGTGTGTGTGTACGTGTGCACAAACCCACACCTGCGTGCAAGATGCAAATATCCTTCCATGAACAACTGATGGTTTGGAAAGTTAGGAGAATGAGAGGTCAAAGAATTACTTGAGAGAATTCCCTGGTGAAGGCAAGAAAGTATAAAATCCATAGCACAGTGGGGGGATATAATTTAGAAAGTAATAGAACACTTCCTCAATTGTAACAAGGGTAAGAGAGGATAAATGAGTGCAGATGCAGAAATCATTGTACTTACGGTAGCAAGAACTTAAGGAAATTTAAACTTGTGGTTTTTATGTATTTGAAAGTAGGAGCAAAAGTTATCTGCTGAGTTGATTGGTGGAGGAGGGAGCTAGTCTGAAAGCAGAAAAAAGCTAAGGAAGTTTTAAATGTAACAGCTTCCAATAAGAAAAACAGAAAGAATAACTGAGAAATACGGAAATAAAGTATTGAGAATCTAGTTGAGATTGAAAGGGTGGAAAAAATAAACTCACAAGGAAATTAATCTTTGTTGTTTATTTGACCTTCTCTGGTAGTATATGAAATGTCTGGTGTAGAAGTAAAGTAAGCAATTGATTTGATATAGGGTTTAGGTATTGACAAGCAGCTATAACAGAGAAATCCTTAACATGCTTAGATGTTTCCAAAGGGAAATAGAGTTCACAGTATTCCTAAGAGCCCACTTGAAGTGATGGTTCAAGAAATTTAAACGTGCTAGAAAGAGAAATGGCAACAAGAAAGAGGACACTAATGCGTATTTGCAGCGGACTGATCTAGACATGACCTCAAAAGTTTCCTTTTCACTGTTTGACCTGGGCCGGGTGACTGGACTTCTTTAAATTTTCTGATTTGAAAAATAAGGCTAATAATTTCTATCTAATATGGTTGTTATGAGATTGAATGAGATAATATATGTAATTTATGGTAACAGTGCCCCTAGACTTCTGCAAAACAGGGGCTGGGTAAGAGTTATATGTTTGTCATATAATAAACCCTCAATAAATGATGATCATCATTTATTGTTATTGACAAATTTTGTAGTTAAGTAAAAGTGTTTAATGGGAACCACATCATAAATATCTTCAAATGCTAACTAGTTAAGTGAAACTAAGCCTCACTCCTTATAAAAATACATATATGTAATCATTCAAAGTAATTATGCTAACTCCTCAAAATAATAAACTTTACTTGCGTGACTCAAACAGATTGTTATAACTTTGTTGTTGGAGTTTTTAACATTTATTATTTATTTATTTATTTTTAAAAATTCATTTTTATTGTTAGACTTATTGGGGTGACATCTGTTAGCAAGGATTACATAGGTTTCAGGCATACAATTCTACAGTGCATTGTCAGCTTGTTGTATAATAAGTTCACCACCTAATGTGACTTCTCTTTCCATCACCTTATATTTAGCTTCCCCCCTCCTCTCCCACCCCCTCCTCTTTCTCCCCTCCTTGACCCACTCATCCCCAAATAAACATTAAACTATTGATTGTGTCCATGGGTTGGTTGGTTGTTTGTTCATGTCTTTTCTCTTTGTTGCTTTCAGTTTTATATTCTGCATATGAGTGAAGTCATACAGTTCTTTGTTTTTTCTGTCTGGCTTATTTCACTAAGCATGATGATCTCCAGGTCCATCCATGTTGTTGCAAATGGCAGTATTTCATCTTTTCTTATAGCTGCATAATATTCCATTATGTACCACAGCTTCTTTATCCAGTCATCTGTCGCAGGGCACTTTGGTTGTTTCCATGTTTTGGCTGGCCGCTGTGAACTGTGCTGCAATGAACATTGGGGTACATAAGTCTTTGCGGACAAAGGTTTTCAAGTTCTTTGGGTAGATCCCCAGTAGGGGGATTGCTGGGCCAAATGGTAGCTCCATTCCCAATTTTCTGAGGAACCTCCACACCGTCTTCCACAGTGGTTGTACCAGTTTGCACTCCCACCAGCAGTGTACCAGAGTTCCTTTTTCTCCACATCCTCTCCAGCACTTTTTATTCCTTGTCTTGTTGATAACAGCCATTCTCACAGGTGTGAGGTGATATCTCATTGTGGCTTTGATTTGCATTTCCCTGATAGCTAATGAGGATGAGCATTTTTTCATATGTCTGCTGGCCATTTGTATTTCTTCATAGGAGAAGTGTCTGTTTAGTTCTTCTGCCCACTTTTCAATTGGGTTTGTTTTTTTGTTGTTAAGTCTTATTAGTTCTTTATATATTTTAGATATTAGACCCTTATCTGATGCATTATTTGCAAATATTTTCTCCCATTCAGTTGGCTGTCTCTTTGCCTTGTTGACACATTTATTATTTAAAATACAGGAATTGCAGAAAATAATATACCAACTTAAGTCATTTTGGGGTGGTGAGGGCATAAGACTATTAAAACTAAAACAGCAGTGTCTTAACTCTGAGAAAAAGGAGAACAAAGGCAATAAACCCATGTTCTCATCATTCTCTATGCCAGAGGGGATGAAACAAGGGAGGACTTTCAGCTTGAGCACATTCTTATAGACTGAATTCTAATCCTAACAACTACAAAAGCAATCTCATTTTGGGGGAATAGACAGTTGGCATTTTTTATTGCATTTGTGCAAATACTGCTACAAAAAGCAACGCCAATTGTTTGGGACCACAGGGCCTGGGTTGGAGGCCACAGTGCTGTAAATTTTGGAGAGTGCCCCTCTTTTGTTGTGTATTATATAGAAGAGGACTATTAGATTTTTCTTAGAATATAATCAGAGTTCTCTCAACAACCATCTTCTAGCAGTTGCAAAGGAATACTTTCCAGACCTAGGGAACCTTAAGATAAAGAAGACTTCTGTCACTTTCAGTGAATCAAAGGAAGTAACCAAGGATACTCAGCTTTGAACATATCAACAACAGTCAGCCCAGGTTTTGTGGTGCTGAAGGCTTATATACTTGAAGAGCCCTCTTTATGAAAACACATAAAAATATAAATATCATGTCTGGCACATGGCATTTAAAGGGGCTCAAGCAATGAGGAAATCTATAACTCACAACTCATTAGTGTCAAAGTAAACCCCTCTCTGCCATCCTCTGTGTTCCAAAAACAGATGAACTATACAGAAACATTCTGGCAAGAGAAATTTGTCTATACAAACATATGAGTCAAACTCAGGAAAACGCACAAGTTTGGCCTTTGACATATTAGTAACGTAGAAATAAGTAATTTTTAACAAAAAAATTAAATAGCTCAATTTTTAGGCAAGATGCATGCAAAATTGTGCAAGTAATCCATGTACTGTAATTTGAGGAGACCTCTAACTGTCACCATCTCTAAATACTTCCCACATCCTGGAGTGACAGTGCAGGAAATCTTACTATTAAAGGCTCAGTCCTAATCATTAGTCATCTCTCTGCTGATGCAATGGAATCACTGGTGCACAGCACTCCCCGTGAAGTATCCTCAGAAATTAGGAACCTAAATCTGTGAATGGTTATAGATCTAGCTATCTGTTTATAGAAAATACAGAAGACAGAAGAACATGCTATACTTTACACAGATATAATCAACAAAATCTAGAATGTGGGGAATTAAAGGACAAACTCCCCAGGTTCTCCAACAAATACATTTTTTTAAAAAAGCACAGAGGGACTTTATGGATCATCAAATATGTAAGTGGAGTATCAACCACGTACATCCAATGGGCTTTGTTTGCATGCTCGTTCTCACAAACCAACTGCAAGACGTCAGACAATGTTTGATCACTAACTTTGATGACATTAACAAATTATTAAATTTTAGATGACTAATGGTATTTTGGCAGGAAAAAAAGATGTATTATCTTCGAAAGATAAATTCTGAAGTGTTTAGAGATGAAAAACAAGCAACAAATAATAGTGTGCATGGTTTGTGTGTTTCCCTGTGCTACAAATGAACTGTTGACCTTTCCACGGCCATTCCCTCCCCTTCTCATGCTGTGTTGTATCCCTTGAAGGCTGATCTTTAAGACCATGTATCAACCTGGCCCTCCCTTGTCCTCTGCCTTCAATTTGGACTCAGCCAATGAGAGGCGCTGACAGGAGAGAGGAAAAAGCCCAGGTATGGATGGCGCCGGCTTTCTCTGTACTAGGCCAACGTTTGACTGTATTTCTCTACCAAAATCCAGAATTCCAGTTAGGCTGCACTCCCCTCCAGCTGGCACTCACAGAGTTACAGGCACCCCTTTTTTACTTTGTCCATTCAGGGCCAGGGGTGGTGGCAGTTCTCTTTCGCCCTCTTATATTTTGAGTCTTTTTATTCCAGGAATTTTAAATTTCCCTATTTGAGTCCTCCATCTGTTTCCTGCTGGAACTCTTATCAACACATTCTCCTTCTAAGTATCTATGGGATAACTGAGTTATTAGATATAATCTGAGGAATCCAGACTGTCAGAACATTGCAAGAGCA
The DNA here is from genome assembly GCA_004026885.1 of Lyroderma lyra. Taxonomy (NCBI): domain Eukaryota; kingdom Metazoa; phylum Chordata; class Mammalia; order Chiroptera; family Megadermatidae; genus Lyroderma; species Lyroderma lyra. The sequence goes on along the minus strand of PVJL010010333.1, from coordinate 18,169 downwards.
CTGAAAATAGGGCAGGTTCTAGAGACCAAACTTTGCAGTGACCCTATATTGAATAAGGGTGGCTTTATCTGTTCTGATTTAGGGAACTCATTAGGTCCTATCTGAAAGTATGTGAAATATGTTGACCTTTTAACTAGACCTTATGAAAGGTTAACTGCTTTCTGGCAGAAAGCCTATTCTTGCTATTATGGTGAATAAAAAGTAGAATTTAATGAGAGATTCTATTAAACAGATGTGGCCAGAGTACACAATTCATTAAAATCAATTTACTAAAGATGTTGATTGTTAGGGTTCTTAAGTATCCCTTTTCCAAGAGCTTTTCTTATTTCTAGTCATCCCCTACCCAGAGAAAGATTTTGGAAGTCAGTTACTTCCTGTTTTTACAAAACTCTGCTGTTCAGTTATACATATTTGACCTCTGATTACAAATTCAGGATGTTAAAAGCGCTGAGATTGGGTATTACCTACTTGTGAAAATTTTATAAACCTTAACTCAGAAAATGACTCAGGTTTAGGTTAGCCTCATCTCAGTTCTAAAAACGTGATTTCTAACTCCTTTGTTACCCACTGCTAATTAATCTCAAATTTGCTGTCCTTTTTCCTTATTTTTTATATTTATTGTTTTAAACTTCCCATGGAGATGATAGACTACAGATTATGAAAGACTACATTTCCCTGCCTCCATTATAGCTAACAGAAGTCATATAAGTTTTGTCTAATGGGGTATAAGTAACAGTAATATAAAATATAATATCTTACATACATATATTATGTATACATGTTTATGTATTATACATACATACATGTGTGCATGTGTGTGTGTGTGTGTGTGTGTGTGTGTGTGTGTGATCCAAGAATATCTTTAAAAGGAGACACCAGGCCCTTCTTCATGATTTCCTCTTACTTGCTGACAAAAAATAGACAATAATGATGAGAATTCCCACAGCCACTTTGGATCATAAATGGCTTTCAGAATAAAGGGAATAATTTTTGGTCTCTGACATCATGGAGAACTATGCTAGCCCGCAATAGAATTCTAGCTTCTTCAACATGAGAATATCTTCTACATTGTGGCTATTTTTATTTATATTTTTGCCATTGTTGTTAAATCACAACTTATCAAAAATACCACATTAAGACTCATGTTACAATAATGGGATTCCTGTTGCAATGCACTCTGGTTTGCTTACTGCTTTGATAATTGTGTTAGATTCCAGTTTTTCAAAGACAGGACCTGCCCTTACTTAAACTGCTTTATAGAAAATGGGACTTGGACCTTAATATCCTAAAGTGAGCATAGAGCTGATTATGTGTCTATTTGGATCTCTGCATATTTCCTTGAATTCACACTCTATTTCTGCTCTGATACCACTATATATATATATATATATATATATATATATTAGTTATGTATATAAAGTCATCATTTAGAAAATTTTTGAAAGAATTTCTGAGTTCTATAATCCCACTAAAAGAATGTGTCTTCCAGACAGAGACACATGACCCTATCACTGTTAACAAATTTCCATTTTAACACTTCCCAAGTACCTAACTGGTTTCGGCCTCTGGGTCCTGGGAGCAAAAAGATTTCAATATCAGGTTTCAATAGAAACTGAGAGAATTCTCAGACTCCAGTGGGTAAAAGAAAGTCAGAGAAAGAGCAGTGGTTTCCTGTGCATGTGGATTTCTATTATACGGTCAGTATTCTTGAACTCCATAATCTGCACCAAGCTGACAGGTGCCAAATAATAGTCTATCATTGTAACTGTATTTTTATTTTCTCCTTTAGCAAACTGTAAACTACTCAAGGGAAAGAATTCAGTATCTTTAAGATTATAAACTTGGTTGATCAATGCTCAAAAACATTTGCTAAATGAAATACAAGGGTCTGAAAACCATCTGCCCATCTTAGACAACCTTTAAATTGATGAGTTTCTTGTATATCTACCATTCCTATGCTTTTTACTAAAATATCTCCCTTGATTATAATATTTCATCACAGACCTCATATTGATACCTAAGAAAACAAGTTGAGCATCTTTTCAATTATTATGAATTGTGAACAAACTTAGGGAATCACTTCATAGTTGATTTTACAAAAACTAAAAGAAGTACCTAAAATGCTTGAAGCTACAAATGATGAGAATAATTATTAAAGCCTCATTATGTCTGCACTAAACATCTTTTTTTAGGGCTTATTGATATTATAAACCCTTAATATAAATATGTAATTCCATAAGACTTTTGATTCAATGTACAATATTTCAGGAAAGGAATTTGTTTCCTGTTCTCTCTGACTCTTAGTTTCTTCTTATGAAGAGTGGAGATAAGGAGTTATATGGATTAATTAAGACAATATTTATAAAATGCCCCAGATAATGACTGACACAGGGTGGTTTACAAAAATAAATGTATGTTTTTATATTTATTGTAACTTGGCCTACCTATCCCACAGGATTATTGTCAGAAATAGATGAGATAATATGTGTAAAAACTTTTTGTAAGTTATAAATTATTAAATAAAAATTAATGAGTATTTTTAGTAAAGTAACTAAATTATTCCTTTTATTTTAATATCACCCATTTTGTCATTAAACTTTAATACGTTGTGAGACTATATCAAGGCCTCCTTAAGGATATGCTTTATTTTACAATGCTTAACACTTTAGCAAATAGACATATAAGCCATGTGTTATGAGCTGAATTGTTTTCCCAAAAAATTCACATGGTAAAGTACTATCCCAAGTACCTTAGAACCACCTGATCCAATCCATCGCCCGCGGGCAATATGCAGCCCACGATGGCTTTGAAGGCAGCCCAACACAAATTTGTAAGCTTTCTTAAAACGTTATGAGATCTTTTGGGGACCTTTCTTTAGCTCATCAGCTATCGTTAGTGTATTTTATGTGTGGCCCAAGACAATTCTTCTTCTTCCAATGTGGCCCAGGGAAGCAAAAAGATTGGTCACCCCTGCCTTAAAATGTAATTGTATTTAAAGATAAGGTCTCTAAGTAGGTGATTAAGTTAAAATGAGGTTCTTTTGGTGGGTCCTAGTCCAATCTTGACTAGTACCCTCATAATAAGAGGAAATTAGGACACACAAAAAGATACCAGGGACTCATGTGCACAGAAGATAATCATGTAAAGAGGCAGCAAATGGGCTGCCATCTACAAGCCAAGAAAAGAGACTTCAGAAAAAAATCAACCTTGCCAGCCTGTCCATCATGAACTTCCAGCTTCCAAAACAGTAGGAAAATAAATTTCTATAGTTTAAGACTCCCAGTTTGTGGTATATTCTTATGGCAGCCCTAGCAAACTAATATACCATGTCTAAATGCAGAGAAATTGTGGGGTCACTTAAAATTCTTAGCATTGCCTCTAATTTCTTGTAAGGAAAGGTGCATTAACTTTACTCAAAAACAACTAATTCTGCTGCATCTTCTTACCTATAATTCATCACATTCAGATTTAAAGCATGACTATTATCCAATGTCTTCTAATAAGCTTTAAATATGGGTTTCCTCACTCTTAAAATTTGCAACAAAATGGATGGACCTGGAGATCATCATGCTTAGTGAAATAAGCCAGACAGAAAAAACAAAGAACTGTATGACTTCACTCATATGCGGAATATAAAACTGAAAGCAAAGAAAAAAGAAATGAACAAACAAATAACCCATGGACACAATCAATAGTTTAATGTTTATTTGGGGACGAGTGGGTTAGGGAGGGGAGAAGGGTGGGGTGGGAGAGGAGGTGGGGAAGCTAAATATAAGGTGATGGAAGGAGAAGTCACATTAGGTGGTGAACTTATTATACATCAAGTTGACAATGCACTGTAGAATTGTATGCCTAAAACCTATGTAATCCTTGTTAACAGATGTCACCCCAATAAGTTTAACAATAAAAATGAATTAATAATAATAATAATAATAATAGGACGGATAAGCTGAATCTCTTAGACTATTTACGCAAGTCTCCATTCTTGAATCCTTTAATTTTTGAACCAGAGAATGAAGAGTTTGGCTGAATCACTGATCCGTATATCAGGTAAATCTATGTGAAGATTTTCACCAGAATACAGAAAAATTTGACAAAGTAAGGATATTGAAATTTGTTTTTTAAAAATCTAGTTACACAATTCAAAGCACTCCTCTTTATTCTGAGATATTACCCTACCTTTATGTAAAAAATAAATTTGTTGATAAAATATGTCTTTTCTTTGAAAGGAGATGGTAGTGTTTTTGTTTTAACATCGTACTTAGCAAAATTAAAAGTTACAACTTCAGAGCAAGCAAAGTACGTACATCTGCATACATATATATTAATATGTATTCTGGGGTGCCGAAAAATGTATACACATTTTAAAAGATCTATCTATGCATTACATAAATACTGATGGTAACCACTTTGAGCACCTCTTGTAATTGCAGAAGTCCAACGCATTCATCTGTTGTTATTGATATATATTGAGTACACAATTTTAAAGCAATTTTTTTTCCTTTCTTAAAATGTGCATACATTTTATTGGTACTGTGTGTGTGTATGTGTGTGTGTGTGTGTGTATCACTCTACCATTAAATTCAACAGTCCTTAAATTTGAATCGGAAGCCTGGCTGGGCCTTTTATCCCAAGTGGCCTTAGATTTAATGCATTCTCATTCAAACACATTTGCATCTCTAATTGAATCTCATAAAAGGACTAGAAACATCTCCATGGATTTTGAAATACCCTTAGTTCATTTTCCCTTTCCTTCAAGCAGAACTCATTTTCACATATGTATTACAGTGAAGCTATAAATAATCAGACTTTTAAAATAATAAATATCAAGTAATTTTTGAAGGGGTTGAATGTGTACATACACAGCAACATATTAACTCATTCTATTAATATTTGTGATTAATTATTGATTATAAAATGTTTATGATGATATTGTATTTATATTAATTATATAATCATTACGATGCATGGATCAGCTATACTAAGTATATCGTAAGAAATAAAAACTTGAGTATTGATATTCTTAGTATGTTTAATGTAATCTAGCTGTTGGTTGCATTGATTGTGGGTACTTTTTAGCTTTCTGTTGTTATTCTGCCTTATGTAGATTTTCCCTACTTTATAATTTTTTAAAAGATTTCTCTGATCGTATAATTTTATAAAATAATTAGATAAAACTAAAGGTCATCAACTTCTAGGTCTTCTCAATAATTTCAAAGGAATATGTCATGATATTTAACAAAAATACTTTCCATATTTTGCTATCTCCTATCAGCCTGACATTTTGTTTGTGTTTATGAGACTCAAGCTAGAAGCTTTCTCAATGGGTTTGACAATAGGTATTATTTTATTATTTTATTTTACTTATTTTGAATTGCTTCATCAAAGTACTGCCTCAAAGATGATAGTACGATTGGATTGAATGCCATCAATGAAATCTCTCAGTAAGAGTACCTAGAACTAAAATTCCTGGATAATTGTTTTTTTATTTTGAATTGAATATATGCATTTCTGATGCTAAAGTGATTAGTAAAACATTTGAAAATAGTTAATAATTTGTTCATAGTAGCACAATTTTATTTGCTCACTAAAGGAGCCTTCTTTTTTCACCCCTAGAAAAAGCTGTGTAGCGCTAAAGTTGTTAGGTTCCTTGTTTATCATCTCAGTAATATGAAAAGCTATGTGAGAATGTTGTCTTCCCCCGCCATATACCTTGGTTTCATATCTTTTATATGTTCTATCATATTTTCAAGTCTATTAAAAGTGCTTGAAATCTGGGTTGTATTGAATGTGTACGTCCACCAAATACTGACTAGAAATGCAAATTTCAAATAGCTTCTGCTAACTAAATTATAACAATTTTTCACACAGATGGTAAAGGAGTTGGTAAACATTTAAATTATTTTATAAACAAGGGTCAGAAGAAGAAAAATAAAGTAGGCAAGGGAGGAGGAGCCTGAGAGGAAGGAAGGAAGGAAGGGAGGGAGGAAGGGAGGGAGGGAGGAAGGAAGGAAGATGATAGTAGAGAAGAGAGAGAGAGAGATATCTGAAGCCAAAATAGATGAACAACAAGGAGTATTTCTGGATAGCAATAATCCAATTTAGTATGTGAGTATGTATTTTAATACTTAATGCATATCTAACATGTATATTTTATTTGTTTTGTACCTCTTTTAAATATAGAACGTATCCCTGAAAGTGTTCATATATTTTAAAGCAGTAGCTGCCTTAGTAAATATAAACTTCTTGGAAATCTTGAGTTAAAAAAAGAAATAATGAAAGATCACCTATACCAAATCACATGATTATTGATGAAGCTTAAATAGAAACTGGGCATTCCCAAGTGTTTGACTCTGTCATCTTTCGTTTAGATAACCATTGCAGGGTTTTCTCCTGAATTTTATCAACTCTACTTCAATGATACATATGTATCATCTCTAATAAATGGGTACATATGTAATTCTTTAATACTTAATCCATTAATCTCCTAATCCTGTATTATATAAGGTGACAGAGTATAGTTCTGTTGAGTGACAACCAAATGAGGTCCTTTCTTAAAGCAAATGTGACTGATGCTAATCTGTGTTGCACAAATCTTCCCTGAGGGAAATGGTCCTCCAAAGAAGTGTCCTCCTGGTATTCTAAGTTAGACCTTAGAGTTGGATCTTACATGGTGAAAAGCAGTGCATAGTAGAGACAGAATGGAATTAGTAGTCTGTAGGTAAAATAATATTTCATGTTCTCATTTAAAATTGAGTCACCAAGCACACTGTTGTCATGAGATGATATGCACAAATTCTAACAAACAACTAGAAAATTTGAAGAAAACCCATCTGTAAATGCAATAAAATTCCTCTGGGGTGCATCTGTAGTTTGTTTTCTACACTATTTAATAGGATTCTTACTAAACAGATGCTTACACACATTATCATAGGAATCAAATAAAATTCACTTCCATAACCTCCATCCATTTCTCAAAAGTATATTATTTCTGAAAGACTTAAGGTGGGGTTTGTGTTTTGTTTTCTCTTCTGCACTAGAAGGAAAACACGCCTTTCTGAACACAGCTGGAAAATGTGCCTGTTGGTGTCCCAGTGCTGCTTTGCCTGTCTGTTCAGGTTTACCCATGGAAGCTCCAGCTCCAGTACGCACAGCTGCTGAGGCAGAAATAACATTACCCCCAACACACAGATGAAGCTCTGCACCCCATGCAACAGGAAGAGCTCATGGTGCTGGGGTGGGCAGAGCCACCATAGCTCTGCTGCTGCCTAAGCGGCCCCTTGCCACGACCATGCTGCTTAGTACCATGACCAGCCCTGGTAGACAAAAACTTGAGGAAGGCCAAGAAAGCTCAGAGACACTGTTCAGCATGTCAACTTATATAATAATTTCCTCATTTTTATTCTTGTTTCTCTCCCACATTAAACAACATAAGGCAGTGGTTGTAGACAGCAAAAAGTAACTGACTCAGTTGAAAAGTAGGGATATGGCCAGAACATGTAGAAGGGAGACCAGGAGGAGAGGCCACGAAACATAATCTTAATCTTTTCTTTCTTTCTTGCACAACATATTGCTTCATTGGACCATTGTAAAGAATTTTTCCTCCCCCATTTGTTTCCAAACATTTATAGTTAGAGTATGCCACCACATCCTGATTTGAGGACAAGCCAAAGCATTTCATTCTTGTATTCTTTCTTTACAAATCAACACTTCTAACGCTTTCATCACTTTTTTTGTGGCTTTTCTCGGAAGATTTTTTAATTTATCTAAAGCTTTTTTAGAGCTGAGGTACCAAGGACTCAATCACAATCTCAATCACCATGCATGAACGGGAAAAGAAAAGGGAGAATAAAACCCAGCTCCAAACCATTGTTATAAGTAAGTCACAGTTCCAGCAACTGCAATCCTTGCCATAGTTCCTATTCTTTACAACACAAGGCGTATTCAAGGGTTCTTTCACATAACCCAAACGCTGGATTGGGGAAGTGTACGCACCAAGCCCTCTTACATAAGTGTCTCTTCTGCAGAAAGGGTTGACACTTTTAAAATGTGAATGCCACAAGGATATTTATCTGATTTATTATACTGCAAAAACTTCCAGAGAAAATGTAATCCCTTCTAATACTTCTAGGATTATCCAGGTCCCCATGGTCTCTCTTAGTGGGGGCTAAAATAACAGCTAAATAGGGATTTTGTCCTATTTTTTTTTCTTCATCATTCATCTGATTACTTTTACCAAAAAGTTATATTGTAGTAAGTGGTCTATTTGTCAGCCAATAAAATGGTCATCTCTTGCAAATAATATAAAATATATTTTAAAGCAAATATTGCTTAAATGTTGCCTTTTGCTTTATATATCACTCATCAGTACAGATTGAGTTCTGTTTTATTTTGATGATTATTATGATTATTATTATTTTTGCCTTTGCCCAAGTAAACACAAATATATATATTTTTTAAATTTCATCAGAAAAAAATTTAAATATTATATATACTTCAACCCATATAACAGCCTTGTATCTATGCAGAGTTGAACTCTATTTAAAGATTTTGTGTGGCACTGTTTTATCAATATTTAGACATAATGCAACCATTTCAGGTTAACCTTGATCCACTAGTTTTGCTTCTAACAGAAGAAAAAAAATAAAATTTCTGTGCTAATCATCTGTCACCAAATGAAAGAATGACAGTTGTGAATAAGAACTCAGTTGAAATTTATTAGCTAATTACTGTTAACATGCACAGAGGAATACAAATATAACCAAGCTATTTTAACTGCTCTTTATAGTAAGCAGTTAAAACACAGTGGGATTAATTCACTCATTAACTCTTAAGAGTAATTTCACAGAAACTTGTGCTTTGTGTCTTTGCAATAATATACATCCATTTTTTTCAGAGCATGATAAAAACCTTGGAGAGTTTTCAAAATCATTTAAGTCTTTTCTAGAGATGTAAGAGGTGTGATAAAAAACAAACAAACAAACAAACAAACGAAACAGTGATAGTGAATGCTGCTCGGAGTGCCATCCAATGGAAAGTAAGGGATCTTCAATACATAGGCTGCACAGATGTCCCATTTTAATTTTTTTTTTTAATGTGGGTAGTTCCCTGGCTGGGAATTGAACCCAGGCCGCATCGTTGACAGCATCGAAGCCTTAGCCACTACACCACCGGGGAACTCCCAGATGTCCCATTTTAAACAGGACAGAAAACAACAGTGTTGTCCCATTTCAAGCAGTACATATGGTCAGCCCACTGATACTTGGAATTTAGCCCAGTGGGAGAAGGCTGACAAGTACCATTGTTTTCCATCCTGTTTAAAATAGGACATCTGGGCAGCCTATCCATACTGTTAGCAGCATGTTGAAACTTCGGTTGAGAGAAGGTGTGTTTTAAAGTGTACCGTAAATCATGGATCAAGAACAATGCATTAAAATAGATTTCTGTCAAATAAAAACATTGTGTTATGTCCTCATCAACTTTATTCACCGAGTCCGGTACTGTGAGACTTCTGGCTCTGCTCCAAAGTCAAAATGATCATGAAAGGTAAATGTTTTGAATCGATTCAGTACATGGAGGCAGCCATGACAAGACGACTAAAGACATACACGAAAGGGGACTTCCAGAAGTGCTTCAGAAAATGACAAGAACAATGATATAACTGTGTTCAAATCAAGGGGGAGTTTTGTGAGGGGATTAATAACAATGTTTCTTTTACTGTCAGAAATTTTTAAATTTAAACATCCACAACATTTTTTTATCACACCTAGTATATCTCTAAAAATGCCTGTCTTCAATCCGTAATATTGTATTCAATATTATTCAATTTGTAACCCACTTAATCTGAAGCATAAATCACCCGCTTTTGATGCCTACTTAAGTACAAAGCTGTCAATTACTGAAGCAATTTTATTTATAGCTTATTTTTTACTAGAAGCAGTTACTACTCAATATAAACTTCTAAAATACATTCTATCTTATCAACATTCAGAAAGTACACAAAAGTGTTTTAAATTTCTCACATTTTTGGCAAAACAAACTTGGTTTTTGAATTAAGTTTAAGAAACAAAACAAAAACCTTTATGAAATCCACCATCTTTCCAATAAAGTTTAGTAGACAAATACTAGATATGTGTTAACATAATATGATTTCTGATGTCATACTTGGAATTAATTTCTGGTAAGTGTGCTTATATTTGATGCTTCTCTTTAGCTGTATCATAAAAGAGTAAGAAATCAATTAAAAGTTCATGTAACCAAGATACTCATAGCAGTCTAAAGTGTAGTAAACTTTTCACTAGCCAGAAAAATACCTTTAAAGTTATAATTAGTTTTCGTTTCCATATATAATTAGATTATAGTACTATTAAAAATACTCTTTCTCAAGTAATCAAATGTCAGTTCTTTAGTTCTGAGAAACACCTTCCTAAAGTAAAACTACAGAATAGTACTGTTCTAAAAATTATGCTACTCTTTTTTCCCCCAGTTTATTAAAATCACAACAAACTTAATCTAAACAAAAGCAACAGTTACAAGCATGTGCATTTTGATTTCCTAATCCCCTTCTGACATTGAGTTTTCCTTGCTTTAGTTAAGTCCCTTTCTTAACCAATATCCATTTTAACATTGCTCCAAACTCGACTTGAAATAACTCTAAATAAGATTGTCAATTAGTAAGTAATGTTCTTATTATCTAGGAAACTAAAAATATACCGTATTTTGCCATATATAATGTGCTTCCATGTATAATGGTCATTCATATTTCTGGTCCAAACTTCCTGGGGAAAAAATTTGCATTTTAATTTTTTAATTCAAAATTTTATTTGTTTATATTTAGGTACCTGTTTTTAATATCAGAAAAAATTTTTAGCATTTATATTTTAACATAGTATGGTATAAAAAATTTATGTAACAAACAATTACAAAACACAACAGATAAAAGGCACAGAAATTTTATATGTAAAATTTTTATATAAAAAAACAAAACAATGATTATTGTATTCCAGGATATATTATTTTGCATACAGGTATTGTTATTGATTTCTAGAGTTACACTTTTAACTCATAAGCATAAATAAAAGAATTAAAAATATTTATATAGATACAGAATTAGTACTACCCAAGCATAATGTGCATCCTTATTTTTCTCTTACAAATTTGTGCAAAAAAATAGGCATTATACAAAGCAAAATACGGTATCTTTGCAAAAAAATGAAGTATTCTTGAAATATAAAATGTGTAATTTTTCCTTTATAGTACCAAAGTTAAGTATCCCATCTTAGCCACACTCCTGGAAGATATACCACATTAATCTGGAAATGAAATTAATTAATGATGCTATAGACACAGCACACTCTAACTATAAAAGATACATTCACCAATAAATATTTCTTCCATTTGATTAGATAGTGATACAAAGGAGAATAAAATCACACATTTATACAGTTTAACCCTTTCACTGTATTAATTGACTTCAAAATTTTTCAAAATGTGTCAAAAACCACAAAATAAAAAGTTGATATTTTGACTATTTTATGCATTTAATAATAACATTTTTAGCTGCTTTGTATAGAAATGACATTTTTATTTAAAATTTTTGTTATATGGTAATAAATTTACCATTATGTTGAATTTTAGCAAAAAATACTCAAATATACTAAGTGGTATCAATTAGATGTACTATAGATAAATTAGAATCTAATGGCATGAATGACATACAAATTTATTACAAAATGTTGTAACATATGGCATATAAAACATCTTTGTTGTTAATAGTTTAACCCACAGGACAACATATTTAAAAATCTTATAAATGCAGGCTAGTCCTTGAAACAGTTTCATTTTAAGCAACAATTTTACAATAATTAGTGTTCATATTTTTAAGTAAATGCAGTTAAGGTGGTACATTTTATTAAAATAAATGATTACATTAAAATATAAAAATTTTCCTATTGTTATTCATTCTTGAAAAACACAAAAATAAAGAAAAATATACCTCTGCTTTTCTAAACTTACTTTGTAGGACACTGACAGGATTTTTTATATTTTACTTTTGAGTGATATTTCTCAAAACAAGAAAGAACACATTGCTGGATTTGCATGACACATAGCACAATAATAGGTGGTTGGTTTCATTTCAAATACCTTTCCATCAAAAAAACATTTTTTGAGCTTGCAGGGTAAACTCAAATGCCCCAGTCACTGGATGAAAAGATTCATCTGAACATCGCAGCAAAAGAGTTAATACAATTAGATTTTTTTTTACATAAGAGCATAGTTAAAAAACAGAAAGACTTTTAACATCTCTGAGTTAAATCTGTGCTGTCAATGCTGGAAATGTGGAAAGAAACATAAAATACTGAAGGTCAATGGCAATTTAATATTACTTTCTATTTAGGGTGTAAGATATGTAACTCCAGGTATTTTATCTCATTTTCATAAATAGTACTTACAATAAAACCATGTATTTTAAAAAATAATATTATATTTTATATTCATTCAGATTTGACATTGTTCTTAATATCAACAATTGATCTCTGATTTAAATAATTTTAAGTTTCACTAGAGAGTTCATTAGAGAGGTTATAATAACATGTTCTTGCCTTCTAACTTTAATAAATTTAAACTAAGTTTATACCTCAAAACATTGGCAGGTGACTCACACCATTTTTATTCCATACGCAAACTCAAATATATAAATCTTATATATAGAGTTGGTGCAAACATAATTGCAGCTTTTGCATTGTTGAAATTTGCTGTTTGATGCTAGAATACATTCTTAAATAACTGTAGTTATGTTATACATCATTTTAGTGAACATCTCTTGCTTTATGTTTTGCTAATTACTTAATACTTGATGTTTATTTTATACTTATTTTAGACTACAGAAATCACGTTAGACAAAAAGCAAATTCAAGCCATTTTCTTATTCCAGTTCAAAATGGATCGTAAAGCAGCGGGACAACCCGCAACATCAACAATGCATGTGGCCCAGGAACTGCTAATGAATGCACAGTGCAGTGGTGGTTCAGGAAGTTTTGCGAAGGAGACGAGAGCCTTGAAGATGAGGAGCATAACGGCCGGCTATTGGAAGCTGACAATGACTAATTGAGAGCAATCATCTAAGCTGATCCTCTTAAAACAACACAAGAAGTTGCTGAAGAACTCAGTGTTTACCATGCTATGGTCATTCAGCACTTGAAGCAAATTGAAAGGTGAAAAAGCTCGATAAATGGATGCCTCATGAGCTGATCAGAAATTTTAAAGAAATCATTGTTTTGAGGTGTATCGTCTGCTCTTATTCTATGCAACAACAATGAACTATTTCTGGATCGAATTGTGATGTGCAATGAAAAGTAAATTTCATTTGAGAACCGGCAATGACCAGCTTAATGATTGGACTGAGAAGAAGCTCCAAAGCACTCCCTGAAGCCAAACTTGTACCAAAAAGGGATCATGGTTACTGTTTGGTGGCCTGCTGGTGGTCTGATACGCTACAGCTTTCTGAATCCCAGAGAAATCGTTACATCTGAGAAGTATTCTCAGCAAATTGATAAGATGCTTGAAAAATGCAATGCCTGCAGTAGGCATTGGTCAACATAAAGGGCCCAGTTCTTCTCCAAGAACGTGCCTGACTTGAATGAATGGGGCTACAAAGTTTTGCCTCATCTGCCATATTCGCCTGACCTCTGCCAACTGACTACCATTTCTTCAAGCATCTCGACACTTTTTGCCGGGAAAATGCTTCCACAATCAACAGGATGCAGAAAATGCTTTCCAAGAGTTCGTTGAATCCTGAAGCACAAGTTTTTGTGCTACAGAAATAAACAAACTTATTTCTCACTGGCAAAGATATGTCAATTATAATGGTTCCTATTCTGATTAATAAAGATGTGTTGGAATCTAGCTATAATGGTTTAAAATTCACAGTCCAAAACTGCAATTACTTTTGCACCAATCTAACCTTTATTGCTTCTTTTCTATAATAGTACCCAATATGGAGCATTTTTGATACTACAAAAATTATATTTTAAAAAATATAGCTCATAATATGATTCAAAGATAATCACTACTGTAAAATTTAGTGTTTTATATCAAGATATGTAATAGATAGAAGGAAAATATGCTAGGGGTATAGTTTTGCATCACAGTTTGTTTTCTGTGACATTGTATCATGAAATATTTCTGATGACAATAAGTTTCCTCATAACTTTCTTTTAAACAACTGCATATTTACTTATGGTATCGATTATTTATTTCCTCTCCTAATTTTGTACATACTTTGTAACATTATAAACAAAAAACAGTGCTGTGATGAAGATCATTTTACATAAATTGTTATTCACCTCTCTGAAAATTACATTATTACATTAAACACAAGGCCTGACATTTAAGTTTGTGAACTCACCCTAGAAAAAGTGCTGCATACCTCATAGCTGAATGTCACTATGGTCACCTTCGAAGTACTCCCCTTGGGAAGCTATGCACCGATGCCAGCACCTAGTCTACCCTTCAAAGCAATTTTAGAATTCTTTTTATGGAATGGGCATCAGAGCTGTTGTCATATCACCCTTGATGTCCTGAATGCCATCAAAATATCTTTCTTTCAGTATTTTCTTTATCTGTGGGTAAAGAAAAAGTCACCAGGGGCCAGAACAGGTAAGCAGGAATGGTGTCCCAACACAGTTATTTGTGTACTGGCAAAAAACTGCAAGAGCCATTAGTTGTTGGTGAAAAGTTCAGGTCGTTTTTATCTAACTTTTTCATGCAACCTTTTCAGTACTTCAAAATAGTAAAATTGGTTGACTGTCAGTTAGTACAAATTCATAATGAACAATGACTCTGATATTTAAAAAAATGCTTAGAAACATCATTTCAACTCTTGATTTTGACTGATGTAACTGTTGGTTGTGGAGACTTGGCTGACTTTCACAGTGCAACTTGATGCTTTGTTTCAGGGTCATATAGATACAACTGTGTTTCATCATCAGTGATAACACGGCCCAAAACATTATCTTGCCTCTCCAAAGCTTTGGCACACTTTGACTCTTTTTTGCTTTTGTTCATCAGTGAGTTCCTTCCAGACCAGTTTTGCACACACACCTTCCTGCCAAGATTTTTGGTCAAATTTTTCCTGTTTCTCTATTGAGATTTACTAGGTCTGCTATGGTTCTCACAGTTAGCCTATGATTTTGATGCAAAATTCAACAAATATCTGCAATTTTATTCATTTCTGCTTGTTACTGGCCGCCCTGACCTGTCTTCATCAGTGATATCTTCTCTCCCCTCCGAAAAATGTTTAATCCATTTCACACTGCTGTTTTCTGCATGGGATTATGCCCATAAACTTGGACTAACATGTCCCTGATTTCACTTCAACTCCCCAAGTTTAACAAGAAATTTAATATTTGCTCATTGCTCTAATACAATCTCTGACATTTTCATGATGGCAAACAAAAACATGCAACAATAATAATGAATGCCATTGAACAAGACACCACCACACGTCAACACGAACACAGCTGTAAGACACAGATACACTAAAGTTATGAAACCTTACGAAGTTGTTTGTATAGTGCTGCCAAGGTAAGCTCATGGTGGCAAGTTCATGAACTTAATTGTAAAACCTTGTGGATTCTGGAGGTTAAAGTACATTATTAAAGGGTAAAAATGTTTTTTAAGATTGATACTACTTCAAAATTGCTTTCTAAAAATGTGACAATCACTTTTATCACTCCCCCTCACAATAATGTTTGAGAACTCAGGATTTTCAACCCTCAGCTGTCTAAACCCCCAAAAAAGATGTCACAGTTAGATAAAAATGCTGATCACTAGAGTTTAACTTTGCCTTTCACCTAATTGCAAATACAATATGGTGTTATCTTCATAAACATAGTGCTCATTTGTATATTTAGGAATTTTAATGACTTTAGCTTAGGATGAATATTTTTAATCAACTGTACAAACATTAGATATTAAGTATATTATTTATATATTCATTTCATTTTGTGGTCATTTTTAAAAACTAACTCTTTAATCATTCTGCATTTATTCTGAAATATGACGTAACATAATAGGCTTAATTTTTGTTTTTTTTATTATTTGTTTCCCAAATGGTAACCTTATTTTTCTCAACATCATTCAATGAATAATGAATTCAATCATTCAATAACAAACTCAACATTTATTTTTTTGAGATACCATGAGCTCAGAATTCTTATAGGTGATGGGAGTCAGTGGTGGAACAAATACTTAATTCTTATGGAATCTACATATCTGGGTGAGAAAGTATGACAAATAATGACATAATATGATGGCATCTCTTGACAAATGCTTTGAAGAAAGACGAAGGAAAATTAAGGATAGTGGGGGCCGAATATGTGTTGATGGAAGGGTGATATTTAAGATAGGTAAAAAAATGCCTTTCTTATGAAAAGATTGACTGGTGATCTGTATTCGAATGAATATTTTGTAAATCGATGTATTGTTTATAAGATTTTTGTGTTTGGACATACAGAAAAAATTATATAAAGTTACAATGTTCTATATTAATTATTCTCCTCAAACTAATTTAAAGAATGTACTATTCACCTAAGTAGTTTTGTTTCTATTGTGTGTATTCAAATTTATTGAAGTCATTAAAATATTCACTATGCTGCCAAATTCACAAGTCCATTAATAATTTGGCAAACTATTAGTCTCAAATATGCTACCCCAACTTCTTCTAAGCATAGCAGCTACTCATTTTCATTTTTCTGTTTTAATTTGGGCAGTCCCTACTGTGTAAATGACTACTTATATAAATAATACAAACATGAACTTGCTTTAAGTTTTCAAGATTTTCCAACCTCAAGCAATAGATCCTTTTCTGCATTTCTGTTTTACTAACTTGATTTTATACTACCTAAATATTTATAAAATTTTGGCTCCTGTTGTTTTAGTTACTATCTTCCTGCATGTACATTTTATACCTCCTAACTCACACCAAGTTTATCACAAGTTAGGGATACATCCTACATCTAGTAGATAGCACAAAGGTAATTTAACAATACTTCTCAAATTTCAAAAGTTCTTAAAAGACACTAGAATAAAATAAGAGGTAAAAGGAATCACATAAAATAATAATAATTTTGCAATTCAAAATAAACTTGGAAAGTAAGAGGTACATTTATTCTTCTCTCAAAACTATAAGACAAAATTAAGTGGTATGATGGAAATTTTTAAAATAGGAATGTTAGTTTAAAAGATTTTATTATTAGAGTAACAATTATGACCTTTTAAAAATTATGCATGAGCCATTATTAAATACTGATCTTTCTAATTCAAGGAAAGAAATACTAAATTTTAGTATAAATTTATATAATCTGAAGTCACTTCATAAAGTTGTAAATACATACCCAAGTTACATTAAAAGTATCAATCTCTCTTAGTCATCTAAATTAATGTACTGACTCTCTCCAGCCATGAAATGTATTCAAGGCAAGATTTAATATATTTTCTCATAAAATATTAACAATTGAGTAATTAATCATTTTAACTCCAGGCACATTTTTATATTGTGAATAGAACCAAGAACAGCACAGAACTAGATAAATAGCTTGAGGGTATAATGTAAAAAGTAGTTCCCTAAAAATACTCCTGCAATTCCGTCATCCCAAAAATGTACTAATCAAGAGGTCTTATATGATTTTAAAATTTTCCATCACCTTAATGGTTTTCCAACTATAAGAATAATGGATTCTCATTTACATTGAAGGATTACCAGAGAATAATACACACCAAGATAATTTCTAGGTCTCTAACTGGGTATTTTATATTACAGTGTCATATAAATCAGTACTCTCCTATTATAGCATCATATAAATCAGTGGATAATCAGTATCATTTTTCATTTTGTATCTGATAGCATTTTGAGTAGCCTGTGTTTTTTAAACTAAGCATTTATGATACATACCACTGTTTTTCATTATTCATTTTGAATCATAACATAGAGACATAAAACATATTATTTAATTTTATAAAACATTCTGAGATTTTATAAAGCATTAAATATTTAGATTAGGGACTGTAAAAAATAATGAATATTATATTAACTGTGGTTAATTACTAAAAGCTTTAAAAACATTATATCCTTTTGCTGAAACATAATATTAGTTAAAATGCATATCAG